>JAHWFP010133184.1:0-11971 GCA_023313725.1 Lithobius niger
ATAAACACAGTGCTTTACCACCTGACAACACATGCCCTAATAAACACAGTGCTTCACCACCTAACAATGCGTGTCCTAATAAACACAACGATTTACCACCCGACAAAAAGCAGAAAGTTAAAAAGCACCTTAGTTATTAAAAACACATACAGAGTAGCCATCAATTGCTGGTGAAACAACTAAATAACGACGTTTCGGTTCCTGAAAACGGTTCCGACCTTGGAACCGAAACGTCATGATTTCGTTGTTTCACCAGCACTTGATGGCTACTCTGTATGTAGTTTTACCACCCGACAATGCATGCCCTAATAAAGACAGTACTTCACCACCTGACAATGCTTGTCCTAATAAACACAGTGTTTCACCACGCACTCAGTACTATTCCCATTAGAAAATACCAATTTAGCTCACTGTCAAGTTGGGGCATTCCTGATATATTTGTCTAGATAACATAGAGTTAATGGCAACATTTAGTTCGGGATGCAACTGGCCAAAGCCAAATTTCGATGTAGAGTTGACATTTTATGCAATGCATCAAAACGAATGTGATTAATAACTTCTTAGTCTACATTTCATTGGTTAGTTGCATTTGAAAAATCAAGCAATTGCAATGGTTCTTGATAATATTCGTATTTACAAACATTAGGCTTTGATATTCATTGCAACTGATTTTTACGTACATTGCAACTGTTCGACATTATCTCAGAGAAATCTTAACGATATCAAGTGATAGTTTAAGCTGAAACAAAAGCTTGGTATTTGTGCACAAACCAGGTTTGGCTAAACCACACAAAATGATTCCATCATAACCTGTTTGCCTTTTTCAATGCCTCTAACCATTAACACTGCCGCGAAATAATCACTTTTTGATGTCTTTAAAATTAATCTTGGTAGTGAAACATGTTGCTCCTTTCTTAATGATGGATTCGACAATCAGTTTTAATCTACACATTTTTCATCATCTGGGAAATGCGTGGATATGATTAACTAATCAGTTCTTCATTATTGATGTCTGATTAAGTTTTAAGAGATCTTCATTTCCACTTCCACGGAACTGTGCTAAAACAATGAGGTAGGTAGCAATTGTACCTATAATCTGCAAGATATTGATAAATACGAACTTTAGAATGGGCATAGAAGTACGACCAAATATGATAGTAAAATAAAACATACCGTTGCAAATGTTCTTCTATTAATAGTAAAAAGTCCGAAAGAGGATGTTATTTCTATGGGAGAATGGTCTATCTTTTCAATCAACAGTATTATCTGCAATATAAGTTAAATGAAACAAAAGTAATATTGCATTTTTACATTTCTTAGTGCCTTTATGAATTACCTGAAATTTTTCTTCATGTGAGAGATCATTCCTTGTAATGTCACTTAAGCATTGTTTCCCAAATTGTGCCTGTGAATGGTGAAATTAGATAATAAAACAGCAGAAAAAAAAAGCGAAAAATGTTCTATCCCTTATAGCTTAAACGAAGTGGCTTGTAACTAGCATTATTTTTAACACAGAGTACAATTTATTGAAAAGTTAGTTTTAAATTCCCCACGTACCTACCCTGTTCTATCAGACATAAAAAAATACAAATTAAAACAACCGATTTTTCTCTGGAATATTAAGAATCAGACAAATCACATACCTTACATAAGCAATAATAAATGGCTTATCACAAAAAAATGAGTTAATTCGTCCAAAGCTTGCAATCGCATACTGGAACTGATTGTAAGAAATTAAAATAATAATGTGCACTGCTTTTGGCTAAGAACGAAACAGCAATACTTATGTTTCATTAAATTGGCGAGGGTGTCATGTTATCACAGTGCCAGTAGAAAGTATGACAAATTTCAAACGTGTGTCTTGTACGGTAGGTAGGTAAGCTGTATAATGAATATGCTCAGTTCCAACTACATTTTCTTAGAAAGAATAGAACATAACTGATCATATACAACGTACCTGCCACACTAATACCTAACAGGTCATGTCTTAGAGGTTTATAAGCCATGGTCCCAGCCAGCACCGTAGCACGATAACATTACACCCAGGACAATTTGATAAAACAAATAACGAGCTACTGTTTCATTCTTACCCTAGACGTGCAAATTATTTATTAAAAAATTCTAAGGTTGAGTTTTAGTACACGACTGCAACTTTGGGCGAATTAGCTCAATTTTACATGATAAACCATTTGAATTTTTACAAAGTCATTTCTGTGGGTCATCTGATGTCATTCCCTGGCAGCATTCTGAAGAGGTTGTGCACTGACTGTTTACATTACTGTGGAACGTCTCATTTCCACGACTTGTTTATTGACTTTGCATAGTATTTGCATTGGCAGCATCTGGGCCAGAAGGATTTCTTGCACTATAAGTACACAAACTGTGTACTGCTAGTCATGCGAAACCTGAGATGGTACATGTTGACGCAATGCAATTAATTGTTATTTTGTGTTAAAAGTATCATACAGAAGGCATCAAAGGCTGGACTTGTGACAACACCATGCACATTAATCTGTCGTTCTTTAACAAGTGGCTTGTGATTTCTTAATTAGTTGCAACAACTTTTTTCCTGTATATGCTTTTGTGATTAAAACTTGGTAATTTACAATATCTGAACAACATTTATTCTTGGCCGAGTACGAAGCCTGAACTCCATTCCTCGTATCACATTTAATGGAGTTCCAATCTAGTTTCGTTCATTCTCATATTACTGTATATTTATGAAACTAGGCATATAACTCAATTCTGGTGATCACAATTCTTAGACCGAACGAGATGCATAATTCACGCTTTTCTTGCAACAAGTATGTTTAGGTGATTTTAAGCCATATGCTCCACAAACTAGTCCAACACCAATCTTTATAAGTACATCTGGATAGCTTGCCACCATACATGATATTGGGGGTTTAATTGTTCAGAGAAGTGACGTGCTGTTTCAAAACGTGTAAAATCGGCCGTAACAGTATTTTATTGCTGCTTGCATTTATTTTCTGTATTCTTTATACTAAAAGAATGTTCACTGCAGTGTATTACAGCAAATGGATTTATGTTGTTCATATAGTGCTTGGGACCACTATGAGTATAAAAGGTGCTACCTTACATCTACTACTAAAAATCGGCTTAGCCATCCAATGGAAAACGCAAATATCCACAAAGGTATTTGAGGTAGGAATTTTAGATTAGAACTCAAAAATCGCTCATCCCATATCATGAAATTTCAACCAAGTTAAAAGAAAATTATTAATGCTGTCGTTTCCTGAACTAACAAACACACAAACCGACAAACATATTCCAAAATAAGTTTAGTATTCTGCCTGACTCACTTTTCTCGCTTGGCCAATAAAAAACTATTATTAGCTGACTGAGTGGCTGGCTGTGCAACTGTTAATACTGTTTGTGACTAGCTTAAAATGGGAATTTTTCAAACAATTTCTATTTCAATTGATTTAGCACAAGCAGAGCCCTGACTAGCCCCGACTTGTATAAAATGCCTACTGTGTGTTGCCTCCAGCCCTTTTTATTGTGTTTTATGGTTTAACCTATAATAAGTTTACCTGTGTTGTCAAGTTATCAGCTGCTGTTGCACTTGTAAACAATTTGACTGTTGCCAGCAGAATATCAGCTGCATTGGACGCGAGAAATAGTGATGCTAGAGAGTTCTCGGTTACAAAAAAGATCCTATACGCATTTAAGCAAATTGAAATTGCATGAAATGATATGTTCATTGTTACGAGAAACGCAAAGGTATCTTGAATATTTGCAGCCAGAGTATACAATTGCTTGTAACGGATGTGTATTTCAATTAATTGTGGCAGTAATGGAGAAGATGACAACAAGCATCGAGATAGTTCTATATTTACTGCAGAGAAGTATTCAGCACAGAGACTAACAACAACGGTGAAAAAGGAAACAACGAAAAACTCGGCCACGTAAACGCCAATAAAAAAAATAATTGTAGTAAAGAGTAGAAATTGCATTGCGCCATTGTTGCCTAAATCGGGCCAGTGTAATAAAACTGCTAAAGTGATTAATAGTGCTGCACTGAGTAGATTAAAAATGCACTGTAACCAAATAAACTTAAACTGAAACTGTGCTATGCGGCTTTCATCATTTATCAAGTCATCACTTTTGTGTAGGAGATCAAGTAGCCTAGCAAATCTCTTCTCATTTAAAAAACAAAAAGTATAGTCAGAAAAAATGTAAGTAAGCCAGACAACATGAAAGATAAACCATATAATGTTGTCAGTTATATTCTTATGCGCAAGATCGCTACTGAAATTTTGAAAGAACGAAATTAGAGGGTGCAAAGTAAAAAGTGGAATTAAAAGTTTGTACAATAGAGACACAATTGTGAAACAATGAATCTTTCGCTTGGGTTTGTGGAATGTTGGAAGATCGAAGTTCCATGATATTAATCCAAAGATCTTGGCTAAAACAATAACTGGTTTGTATATTCTGTAACTAATTGAGGCAGAGCTGATCCTTGACTGTTTTGGTACTGATTGAACGTGAATACTTATAGACTCCACAGGTTGTACTTGATTATTCATTTTTTGACGTTGAGATTAATTATGAACCTGAGTACAATCTTCGTACGTATCTTAGCAGACGTGATCGACTATCCCATGTACAAGGTGACGTGTGTCGTTGCTTTTGTGGTGGTGAAGTTACGTGTTTTTTTCCCCAAAACGGTTACAAAGTTGCTGTCAATAAAGATTGATGTTTATATAATCAGGATGGGACTTTCCTGACGCTGAACCATTTTGCTAATTTCCTGTAAGGTTGTTTCTTCCGGCAGCGATGTAATGCGAAAACACCCAGCATTTATCTTTAATGATCACTATTTTCTGCTCATTACATTAAGACGTAATGCACTACAGTTTTCTCTGTTCCTTTTTGATGTAGTGTCAATACCATTTGAAGCCATATAGATAAAATAGCAGATAGCAGGGTAAGTTAAAAGCAATCATAATGTCAACAAGTTTACAATGTAGTCTTCGATCCTCACGATCACCTTTGCTTACTTTTCTTAATGGATGTGTCATTTTTATCCCCGTTCTACATCTTCCCCCATGGTTCCGTTTTTATTATTAATGGGCTTTACAGGTTAGGCAAACAGTGTTTGGTTCTGACATTATAATGTAACTGCTTTCATCGATAGTCCTTAAAATAATCGAGGCATTTGTGTAATTATTGGCATATCACGCAATTTCTTCATAAATTAAGCCTGATCATTTTGCAACAAAACTTAAATGTAACTTGTATTCTTTTAAACTACTGAAAAAATGGCAAATAAAAAAAAACAGAAATCGAATTCCACGCCAAATAACTGCAAGCCATAAATAAAATAAATGAACTTTGTTGTTGTATATGAATGCCTATCATATACAAATTTTGGCTCATTGTTTGTTTAAAAAAAAAGAGTCTTTAATAATCTACTTTGTGGACTTATGTTTCACTAAAGTCACTTGATTGGTATTCCAAACCAGGGACCCCTTTTTTCGTCAAATCACTGCTATATTGTCTCTATCAATAGTATCTTGTCCACTTTTCCGCAGAACTTTCGCAATTTCCTGCATCTTTAGCTATACATCTAGTCGCCCAACCGCCCAGAAGTAGTAAAACAGTGTACCATATACCACAATGGAAAGGTAGAACCGTAAATGTACCTTACTTTTAAAGGTCCTAGGTTCGATTCCCCGCTCAGGCAGTCTGATATATAAGTCCAAAAGGCAACGTAAATAGGTTTGCATCTGTATTTTGTTATTTCTTGTGAGCCTTTAGCTTTCCCGTCCTTACCATAATTTAATAGCAGACTGCCAGTAAGATGGGACTTCTTGTTTGGAGACCCAAAACCATTGGTCAGTGGTCCAACGTGAGTTTTTATTTCGTATATAGTTTTAAAATACCTGAAGGTGTCATATTCTGTTTCGGTAAGGCCTTCACATCAGAATGGTGCAATCAGTTTCGATTCATTAATGCCAGTTTGTCTGTTCCATCGTAATTTTGAAAAATTATTAAAATAAATATTGATACCTTTGAAAACAGCCCCATCCAATTGCTGCCTTTAATTATTTATTCTTTCATCAATAATTATTTTTCGTTCCATTTCTCTCCATTTACCCAAGACAGATGGCAGCACATTAAATGCATGCACACAAAGAAAGACTTTTTTTTTATTTACAGTCCATGAATATTCATTCTTTTACAGACCATGAATAACCATCTACAAGAAATTAAAAATAGCCATACGCACGAAATCAGAGATGGGGGCACTAACGTAATAAACCAACACACACATTTAATTTAAAATTGTAATAATACGTTAGGATTTGGTTTAATTGTAAAATATAGCGGATACTTACTAATACTGTTTTCTTTCGTGTGCTCAGGCTTACAGCCCTACATATAAATTCGAAGGTCAACATAACTCTTTTAAAAATTGCTACAGCATGACTTACTAAGCAGACGATAAATTGAGTAATATGTATCACCTTGCAAAATACAGACATAAGCTTGGTACAGACTATGAAGCCTTTTAGCTATGCAGCCTATGCAATACGTGAAATTTTATGGGCAAATTATAGTTAAAGCATCGAGGACAGGAAGAGGCAGTTTTGGTTGGAAGTTTGCCTCTGATGACATTTTAAGCCTGAAATGAATTTATTAAAAAAAATTAACATACGACTCATCATTGTCAGGCTCACTGCACACCCATCTGGAGACGGTCCACACCAGAAAAAGAACGATCATGTCAATCTATTTCATGTAATGCAAACACTATCTGACTGTTGATTTACGAGGTTGTGGAGGTGTAGTATGGAACTTCCGGTACAGTTATTAGGCAGGATTTTTAAGGTAGTTGTAGGGTAGCCAGAATTGCTATTTTTATTTTTGCCATTGAGTAATAAAAGTCTAATTCAGCAATTTCAACGAGTTTATGACAGTTGTTGACACTGTTTATCATTGCTAGTTAAAACCCGTTTTTAACAAAAACTAAAGAATAGACGTCATCCCATCCATTATTTCGTTAGGAAACGTTTTAACATTTTTTAGATTTTGGGGTAAGGTTTTTCTCAATAGACGTGGGTTTCTGGTTTGCCATGACTGACAACACTCAAATATCCAATAGTATGCCCTTCAATGGCTACCATTCAATAAAAAATTAATGCGTTATTACAGTGATACTCAATCAATCGCAGTTTCTCTTCGTAATTAGTTCCCATTTAGAAGATAAAAAGAAAAGAGTAACACAGCTACTCAAAATGTTCAGTGTTTATTAATTCGTCCATGAAAATTATCTATTTTATGTGTAGAGCTGATTTGTCTTAGATGTCACCATAAGTTAAATAATGTTCGTGTAGATGAGCTTGTTCAATTTTAAACCATACTAAATGTTTTTGAAGGAGATACAATCCGGTAAGGGAGGGGAAAACCTCGAAGCTAACAGATAATAGCATATCGTTCTAGTAGATCGTTGAATGGTGACCTTTGTTCAACAGATAGTATTCACATTTTAGTTTTCAGTTTTTTATAATAAATGAAAGCTACACAAATATAAAGACCAGAGCCATTAAAGACCTGCATTGTGGGTAAACACTTGTCTCAGAAAGAAAGAAAAACAAATACTCCGACTGGGACTCGAACCCTCCGGTCCATTCTCCAATGCCGAATATTTCATTTGTAAACCCTCATCTTCTAAGTGCTTGTTTATTTCTTTTTGATAATTATTATTTTTATTCAGGGTGTCTAATAGAACATAATGTTGCAAAGCGGTTACTGCTTTCTGGATATGTGTTACAGTTTTGTACTTGTATCTTTAAGTTGTAAATTTTTCGTGAAGTTTTACAGCTGAATTTTTACGATTTATCACTTTTCCAGCAAGATTTTTTTGGCAACGAAAAGTAATAATAAAAGTTCAAGCTCTGTTTATATACACCTTCAAGCCAACTTTCAGCCGCTTAGATTTACCAGAAAAATGTGTTTGTTGTTCCTCTTATTCTGTCAAGCCAAGTGGTCCTTCTAGTGAACGCACTGTCTGAATTCTAGTTTAACATGTTTGATATTTTTCAGTCGCACCAGGGCCCAAGTAATTCTTAAGGCCTGTTTTCGGAAGAATATAAAAGAAACTACAGGAATAAATTTACAGACAAGGACTGATGGCACCTTGCTTGCCTGTTAGACGAGATGAAAAGCTTCGCTACTGAGCTCATGGTCCAAAATTGTTTCGACTTGCTCAGTTGTATAACATTTTGATTTAGTATTTGCAATCAAGAGCACTAGTCTTCATGACTGATCTTGATGGATATAGCATGGCTGTGAAGCAACAAGTAACAAAATAAACTCAGCAGTTTACATTTTTCCAATAAAAACCAGTAATGTTAAAGAAAAAACGCTATAGCTTAGATATTAGGATTTAAAGTTGTATTAAAACAAATAACATCCTTATAATCTGCGAAACGAAAAATCCATGTAACGATGTAATAGGAAAAGCTAGAACTAACCATACAGAACCTTTAGTCGTAATTTGTTAGGATTTTTCTTGTTTTATTCATTTTAAGGCTTTGGTTTTGTATTATTGCATTCGCACATCCTTTCAACTTTTTAGTTGGTTGTGCTTTAAAAACTGAAATCGCTTAACTGAAATATTCGATTCGATTTTTTCGACCGTTCAACGTGGGTTTGGGATTCACAGTTGCTTTGGGAACTCAAAAAGACTTCAATATTTCTGTTTTTTGTTTTCCTAAGAACACGACCTATACGATGAAAATAGACAACCCTTATAATAAAATAGTGCCTGTAACAATGGTACGTATGTTCGAATCGAGGCTTCGATTCTTAAAAAAGCAATGTTCGAAATGATATCAATGCATAGAACGTATCCATTCATTTTTTTCCGTAGCAGATCTAGTTTAACGTTTTTGTTGTAATAAATAGAAAAGGGAAATGATCAAACGGAATGAAACGTTTCATTCTACACTATGTTCTCGACCAACAGTTCCTTTTACTTGGAAAAAGAGCATTTGCAACACATAATTTGCTTACCTCGGAAGCTACTACAATAACTAGATGACAGCAATTAATTATTTTTATTTTTATGTAAATGGAAAATCAATTTAAGACATCTAGCATGCGAGTTTTCCAAACAAGGGAGTCAGAAGCTTACATGAAATTACCAGAAAGAGGATAACACTGTTCACGCACATATCTTGCAAGCAACAACAGCGAGGCGAAGTTAGCCGATATGCAACCATCATTGTTTATCAGGCTTGATCATCAATCGAACAATGGCATTGCTCTTATGGAGATAAAGGAATTCACAGCTACAGGAATTTTACTGGTATGGAGAACTCAATAATTAAATTTGCAAGGCTTGCTTCTGAGGCTGTCACAATCCATGTATTTCTGCTTTCAATTACTATGCATTTATAAGTTGACATTATCTGCTACATTGTCCCTCTAAAATAGCATTATTTTTTCGATACTCCACGTAACAAACGCTACCACTTCCAATCCTTCATTTTAAATAGGTGGTAACGACACGTGCAGTACCTCATAAATATTGCGAAGGCATTCGATGCA
Organism: Lithobius niger; assembly: GCA_023313725.1. Classification (NCBI taxonomy): domain Eukaryota; kingdom Metazoa; phylum Arthropoda; class Chilopoda; order Lithobiomorpha; family Lithobiidae; genus Lithobius; species Lithobius niger. Next base: position 9,583 of record JAHWFP010133184.1, read on the forward strand.
TCGAGCACAAGATTAAGAGTTTGGGCTAAGACAGTGGCAGAGGTTTGGTGACAGAGATCAAACCCATATAACCTTTCCTAGATCAACCTTCGTTCATTGTTTCGACTGGGGACGTCAGCACAACATTTGGTTTCGGTTGCCTTAGGGTCTTCAACGCCTAACCACCCCCTATACCAGTGCACTGAGCGCACTAGCATAGGATATGCTGCAAGGCCAGAAGTCATTTTAAGGCGAATATCATGAATCCTGGGAATTGCGGGAAAAGTTACTATGGACCAACGACGCCTCGGTTTCCAAGCCTTTACGAGTTCTTCGACTTATCAGTTTTGTCGGCCTTTGTTCACCTTAGGAAAGTTATTTGGCCTTCTTTATGGCATTTCCAAAATGAAAATTGTACTCGTGGATGCCTTACTCTAAAGTGTCTTCTTTCATGGCTCTACAAGATAGCTCGGGTGACATTTTGCTTTTTTGTTCCCACTTTATTTAATGTAGCACATGTAGCAGTGCCGAAAGAAATATCTTTGTCAAATGATGAAAACTTCTCATTCCCTTGTTGAACGATGAGATGTGTAATCGTTGGAGGGGGTGCAGGCACAAAGAATCTTATACACCATGCTATAACTGTATTTTCCCTAGTTACGTTTCATGTAGCAGCGCCCAAATGAAATGCCTTTCTCAGATGATGGGAGATGTTCTTATTTCTTTGTTGTCCAAGGAGATGTGGAATCGTTCGAGGAAGAGAAGCCTTTACGGTTGTTCTACACCTTCGAGGACCCGCATAATTCGTTTTCGTAAACAGTGCAGCAAAACTCGCTACATAGCTCTTCATGTAGCCCAACAGCATACATTTAGTTTAACCCGTTTAATCCGACTTAAATCACCTAACCTAGCCTAACCTACCTAACCCAACCTAACCCAACCTAACCAAACCTAACCTAACTACAACAACAACAACGTATCAGCAATAAAGTCAATTTACACATAATCACCACAAGTGGGTGCTAGGTAACTAAGGTTTGCAGCGAGATCCGTCCCGCCTATCTGAACTGTTTATAAAAAAATGCGGGCTGTTTCACCAAAAGTGTGAATTGAATAGCTTACACTGGCCCATTTTTTCAAAATCTATGCTAGGGTATAACCTCATTCAGTAAGTAAGTAAGTAAGTAAGTTTATTCATCCACCACAAGTTACAAAAAAAAGCACAACGCAAACACCATCACCGATGCCTGAAATAAATCGTTGGAATCCAGCAACCTGTAAGTCTAAGTAAACCAATCTTTCTCAGTTTATTTGTTGGAGCGTAGCTCGGCTATGAATACACTCCAATGTAATCTTAAACCGCGCATCAATCGAAAACCGGAAGGACTACTCAAACCAAACTTTGCATGCAGTAGCACGGGAGTCCAGACAAGGTTTATCAAAGGAAAAATCCGGAATCGGACATGGGGTTGACGAATCATCAGGGTGACAAAATGGACTAATAGCAAGAGCCAAAATTCAAACAACAACGAGACGGAGAAGCCGTTTCTAATTGTTCAAGGCATCCGTTTGTTAAAAGATTGATTGTTGATGATAAACAGGCTGCATTAGGCGGTAATAAACCAAATTCAGGATATTTTCACTTTTCGTGGACCGATTTGAACGTTTGAATACACCATTTTGACGGTTTTTTCATCACCTTTCCAATGGCCCAAACCCCAAGCAGCTGTCTCTTATTGTTTAGAAATTACAAGGTAAATCCGATCCGATCCGATCGGATTGACAGCCAAACAGCAAAGAAAGTGGAGCCCGCTCCATTATGTCGACAGTGGAACTGATGACGGCCCTAGTTTATTAAGAAATGTTTTGACTACTGGTGAACTGGATCAATACAACCAGTAGATATTTCCAACTGGACCATTACTTCCAGTAGATATTATCAACTGGACCAGTACCCAACATTAGTTTCTTTTTAATTGGATGTATGACAAGATTTAGATTAGGGGTTTGAATAACATCTCTGTAATGTGTGGTGCAGTGGCAACCCGGATCACTGCACTGTGACTGAGGTTGGCGCTAATGACCAAGTTGTCGATGCGCCATTATCACCGCCGGTTATCAGCGCCTGTTTACTGATGGGTCGAAGTCCGACGTTGGCGTGGCATGTGCTTGTGTGTGTAAGGGTGTAACGGTTGCCCATCGCCTTCCATCAGGCTATTCTGTGTTCTCTGCAGAGCTTTTGGCTCTTGGTTTGGCGGTGGAATGGATCCTTGACCTTCAGGGCACGCATTTCATTGTCTTTAGTGATTCCATGAGTGCCCTGGAGTCCTTGGCGAATTACAATCCTCGGAACCCCTTGACACAACGTGTCCAAGCTTTGCTTTCCCGCTTGCCTGGCCAGCGGAAAACC
>JAHWFP010133199.1:0-11591 GCA_023313725.1 Lithobius niger
ATGCAAGTGTGATATCCGCATGTGGAAACGTGGCGACATACAGTCAGTTTCCTGTAAACGTAATGTAGAACAGACTATAGAGCAGTGACACAACGTAGCATTATTGTGTATAAGTCTATACTGGAGCCTTAATGGGTGAGCTGCAAGGGGCACTGCAGAGAGAAACAGAAGGGCGTCATACTGAAGCCGATGCTGTGACGAGTGATTTCTTAGACCTAAAACGCGCGATTTTTGTTGTTGGAGAAAACAACGTTGTTTTAAGTCTAAGAAATCCGCTCTTCCGTTGTTTTTCCCTCCATTTTTATGTAGTGCACCTTGTAGTTGTGCCCTCCAAAACCCATACTGGTGCCAATATGGCGGCAAATGGCACTGCTCTATAGAACGAATGCTTGGCCTAGTAAGAAGCTTTAAGAGGATTTTTTTGGCTATGGTTTATTCAAGCCAATGTCGCTGTTGTTTGTAAACCATGGAATTTTTTCCCATGATTTACTGGGTTTCAATTTAATTCGCTGAATTAACAAACAAAGTGAAGATAAACTTCTCACAACCAGGAAGTGGTGTTCCAATAAGCTCAAAATATTACATACTATTTATTTTATAAGTGATGATAATCTTGTTATGTGTGATTCCTATTTTAATGGAAATTATTGCTTTGTAAGGTTACTCTTTTATATATATATAAAGAGTTTTTACCTGCAAAAATAAATTGCTAACATTAATAAGGTGTTTTCACATACTTCATGTTATCCATTTATTTAGTACAAAAAAATTGACAGTAGGTGAAACACGTATGTAGCCAGTGATGTCGTTAGCAAAGGGCAGGGAGGGCAACTGCCCCTTCAAACAAGGCTGAAGAGGGCGTATTGAGGCCACAGACTTCTTCACGTATTTGCTTTTCTCTCATTTCCATTTAAGATTAGAGTTTTAACCGATAAATCTGCTAACACCATTCAGCAAAACGAGTCAAGAGTTATCATTTTTCTTTCTCCTTGTGTAGGCTTAATGCACCCTTGCTGAAAGAGAATTTCATACCAGTACCAATTCATTCTAAAATCGAGTTAGGGCTACTCTTTCCTACACAAACTCATTCCAAGATCGAACAGTGGAACTCCTTTCTCCCAACTCTTTCCTAAATACAGTAGGGGTAACTCGTGTCTCCCAAGTCACGCCAGAATCGAATTAGGGGAACTCCCTTGTCCGAAATCATTCTCCGAAGTCTCATTAGGGGAACCCCACTCTGTCACATCGTACCAAAATCAAGTTAGGAAACTCGTCTCTTCCAACTCATTTCAAATTCGAGTTAGGGGAAACTCCGCTTTCTCAACTCATTCCAAAATCGATTTCGGGGAACTCTTATCTACAAACTCATTCCAATCGAGCAGCGGAACTCCTTTCTCCCATTTCTTTCCAAGACAGAGTTATGGGTAACTATTGTGTCCCAAGCCGTGCCAGAATCAACTTAGGGGAACTCTTCTCGCCGAAATCATTCCAAATTCGGGTTAGGGGAACTCCTCTCTTCCAATGCATTTCAAATTCGAGTTAGGGAAACTCGTATCTCCCAACTCCAAAATCGAATGAGGGATCTCCTCTCTCTCAACTTTTTCGAGAATCGAATTAGGGGACTCCTCTCTCCCAAATCATTCCACTGTCGAGTTAGAAAATTTCATTCCCCCAACTCAGTTCAAATTAGAGTTAGGGAAACTGCTCTCTCCCGAACTCATTTGAAAACCGAGGTATAGGGGAACTCGTATCTTCCAACTTAATCCAAAATCGAATTAGAAAACTCATCACTCGCAATCCCAAGTCACTTGAAAGTCGAGTAGGTAAACTCCTGTCTCTCAATCAAGACACTAAAAAGCTCAGCGGACAGACCTTGCTCCGCCAACGTTAGACACTGTTCGAAGCAATTTCCATTGGTAGGCCTACTCCAGGTTTTCTGCGTATTAAAGGTGCCAAACTATCTCCAGTATTAAATGTGCCAAACTGTTTCCAGTATTAAAGGTACCAAACTGTCTCTAGTATTAAAGGGCCAAACTCTCTCCAGTATTAAAGGTACCAAACTCTCTGCAATATTAAAGGTGCCAAACTGTCTCCAGTAATAAAGGTACCAAACTCTGTCTAGTATTAAAGGTGACAAACTGTCTCCAGTATTAAAGGTACCAAACTCTCTCCAGTATTAAAGGGCCAAACTCTCTCCAGTATTAAAGGTACCAAACTCTCTCCAGTATTAAAGGTGCCAAACTGTCTCCAGTATTAAAAGTGGGAAACTCTCTCCAGTATAAAAGGTGTCAAACTGTTTCCAGTATTAAAGGTACCAAATTGTCTCCAGTATTAAAGGTGCCAAACTGTTTCCAGTATAAAGGTGCCAAACTGTCTCCAGTATTAAAAGGTACCAAACGTGCTTGGACGAATTTGGCTTGGTGTTTTCAGAAGGCACAGTTAAGTGTTACGGCGTCAACATATCAGTATCGATTAGACCTCGTTCAAATTTTTTTGTGTCTCAGCCTCTCAGTCTCGTCCAAAACAAGGATTGTCCGAGCGAACCACAAAACTGTGTATTTCGAATCTTTTGCATAATATATGTAATGCATAGTGTGGTAAATCCATGCTGTAATTACCGAAACCAAGGACGATTAAATGTTGGGTTGGTCCATTCAGTTCAACGCTTCAGAGCTATAACAAAGCTACTTCCGTTCGTAATGTAAACATGGGCGAAATTACCCAAGATGCCACAGTTGGCGACGTCTTTGTTTGGAAACCGAAACATCGGCGTACTTTTATAATGTTTAATTGTGATGCTGCTGTTTGTCCGTTGACACGATAACAACAAACGTTGCGTGTTTTTAGTTGCCTTGTCCTAATGTTTAAATTATTTTTACAGAGCATTAAGCTTGTGGCACACTGTTCCGTTCCGTTCCTTTCCGACGACGAAGAGAGCCTTCAGGGCCACCGTAGTTAGCGACGGAAGCAATTTGTGCTGGGCCATCCGTTACAGTCAGTCGCTAATTATTAAAGTGCCCCTGAAGGCTCTCTTCGTCGTCGGAACGGAGAGGAACGGAGCAGTGTGCTACAAGCTTAATGTGCTCTGTAAAAGAATTTAAACATCAGGAGCTGTCCAATTTACGTTTGACAAGGAGCATTTACTCGTTCGTTAGTTCAGCTTTGATGCAATTCAGCCAATAAATTCAGCAAATTAATAGCTAATTAGATGCGAGTACCAGTAAAATAAAGTCGCGAACCACACCAGTGATGTCTGGCACATTTTGAGTTATTAAAAAAATAATTGTGGGCACCTTTGCTGGTGCATCTCGCGAAATCTCGCACTGTTTTTCGCGTTGCTGCTTACTACTGAGTGGACCGACCCTACCAAATCTGTATATAATCTTACAAAGGCCCTAACGAAACTATAGCCTACAAGGTAATGACATCGAAGGTATACGACCAAACATTAAAAACACGGTTACTGAAAAAGTATTTTTGATACATATATTTTTTGTAAATGTTAGTGCTTTTCTGTTTGTTATAAAGCATAAGTCTTTGTAAAAATAAGTTAAGGCTTGGTTGAAACACTATGAAAGATGCAGCTTCTTCGGTTGGTGAGCTAGCTGCAAAAAAATATCGGACAAATCAACATCTTTTAAAAGAAAGACGCACATATTTATTCAGTTTTAAAAAAATGATTTCAAGGTCACGAAAACTATGTTTATCAGCCTTTTCACGCTTTGTGATTTTCTCATACGTGACTAGCCAACTTCTAAAGCCCAGTTTTCACATCAAATGCACAATAATTCTAACAAAAGAGCAAAAAGTGTCGGATTTTTTTTCTTTTTTTCTTCTTTTCTCGGTCTGATGAGTAATAATTTTGTCATAATTGTTTTTTTCGTATGTAGGTTGAATACTCCATGTCGCCAGATGTGGAAAAAAGTGGCGACAAAATCTTCATGCTCAAGGACTTCAGTAGGGTGAGTAAACCTATTTACTAGACAGTTTCAAGATTTTGTGACGCCTCTGATTTCAACTCCACATGTACCCTGGGTGGTCCAATAGTCGTAGGGAGCGTTTACGCAACGAATCGCCTTCGCATTCTCGCAGCTAGAATTTAATCGCGATGGCAAAGATGTCATTGCCATGGATACAACGCTAACTGGATTAGCTCAATACGGGTTCGCGACAATTCGGTCCCAAAAAAATAACACCACTTACGTCAATTCGGTCCCAAGTCAAAAAATTTTCCAAGTTAAAAAATAAATAAAATGCCAGTTAAAATTGAGCAACAACTATTACAATTATGACTAAAAAATTGAGAATCTTATGTTGAGTGCAATGCCAGTTTCTACTTTTACTTACAACTTGAAATTTAATTTTTTCAAACTCCCTGGTCATTACGCCGCTATACTAAGGACATATTATAAAACCGAGTTCACCTTAAAAAAATTATGCAGTAGGACGGGAGTTATGCTAAGAACACTGGCCCTACAAAGGGGGACGGGGGAGGAATCTACATTCTTAGAAAAAAGGGTTAGGTAATTTGTGAACGTTCCCCAACTGTTGCGGCAATTTCAAAACTTGGGGTCCTACACGTTTCGGTGGAAGTTCTAAGTTCTCCATTTGCTTTTTGAGCAATTGCCAAGGCAACGCTGCTAAGCTTGGTCCGTTTGAATAGCTTTGAAGACTTTCCACACAGTAGGATGAGTATGGCCAATCAAAGATTCTGTTCCAGCTCTCCGCAGCATTGCTTGTTCGAATGGTATCTGCCATTGTTGCGTCGTTTTACGTGGAGCTCAACTGCTTGGAATTTATTTACATAAACCCACTTAACCACTGGGGTGGGTTACTTTTTTTTTTCCGGGATCTTTTTTGTACGGGACCGAACTGTCGCACTATCTGTAATTTTGGGACCGAATTGTCCGGGACCGAATTGTCATGGACCCGTAAATCCGACATCGTTTTAGCAAATGCTTGCAGTCTTATTCATCCGTGACAATAAGAGGAAGGGATACTCCTCACGAAACAATTTTCCCAGTCGCTTCTGAAGTCACATTATTGCCTGCTTTCGTTGTGAACCGGCAGAACTAAAACCGCAATGTTGGAACTTCAGATGATTTCTAGCTTCTAGCTGTGAGAACGCAAAGGCGAGTTGTTGCATAAATGCTCCCTTAGAAGTAATAAAAACACGCTATTGTAACACATGAAAATAAAACTTCACAATGCATATAACAATAGAGCAGTGACATTTGCCGCCATATTGGCACCAGTATGAGTTTTGTAGGGCATAACTACAAGGTGCACTACATAAAAATGGAGGGAAAAACAACGGAAGAGCGGATTTCTTAGGCTTAAAATACCGTTGTTTTCTCCAACAACAAAAATCGCGTGTTTTAGTTCTAAGAAATCACTCTTCACAGCATCGGCTTCAGGATGACGCCCTTCTGTTTCTCTCTACAGTGCTCCTTGCAGCTAACCCATTAAGGCTCCAACATAGAGTTATATACAATAATACTACGTCGTGTCACTGCTCTCTTCTACAAGAGAAGTGCCAGAAAAAGCGAGTTATAGAAGTAAGCCCATTCTTGCACTAACCCTACACACAAACGCACCAAAACAACAACTTATCCACTAGAATCAGTGCCAAGAAAAATCGGTGTCAAAACCCGTTCCGTTCTAGAAAGAAAAGAAGCTATTCCTGCAATTTTTTTATCACCACAGATTGCTTTTGTGGTTAGTTTATCTTGAGCAATTGAAATTGAAATTTGTTTAACAAGGGTCTTAGCCCAAAGCTACGTACCCTATTACTATAACTAATCATAAACACAAACCCAATACAAACCCTGCAGTACCCAACTAATTTCCTCCAAAACGCAATTCACCACCCCACCCACAACGTCATGTCCAGATGGCACAAGCATCACCAATCCGTACTCAAGCATCACCATCACCGTACACAAGCATCACCAATCCGTACTCAACAAGTCCCAACCACACCAACTGCAACTGCAACTGAGCAATTTTACTTTTAAACAATGCAAATAAGTAAGCTGGTAATTGCTTTACTAAACACGCTTCGTTTAACCACGGATTGCAATAACAGCTGTCACCTGCGTAACAGCCATTAAGTAAAATTAATGAAATAATTGAAAATTGCGCAATAAGCAATTTTGATATATTTCATTTAACATTCGAACTATTAGTCGGTGGGATTAGCTTGGCGTAAGAGCTTGGCGTTTGATATCACGACTTCACACGGCTGAAAAGCTTAGCGGGAATCCCTAACAAGTCTGTTTTGGGGTAGATTAAAGGGACACCCGGCCTGCCTTATAAGAGCTACACGCAGATCGCCATCCACGTATTACCAGAGCCTGCTGTCTCGGTTGGCTTTGGGAATAGTACACGAAACAGCTTCAAGTTAAAGATTGTGTCGTCACAAACCGGAATGATTATCGTATTTTAACATCACAATTTATAATTTTCTAGGCTAATTTCTTATAATTTTGGTTCAGCGATCTATTGGAATAATTAATTTTAATTTTTACCGCATTAGTCTTTTAGATTTTTGATCTCATGGTAATTATTGGAAAAATAGTTTATGCACACACAGAGATGAAACGTCATGATTATTGTAAGCGCGCAAAGCATCATATACGTGGAGGATACAGTAAATAAATTTAGCAATCATTCACCAGAAAATTTCCTTAGACGCCATATTTTAAAACGGATTTTGACCAAGGGATTGACTGACGGTAAGGAAATAGACCTTTGGGGTCGTACTTGATGTGGTAGAAAAAAAAAAGAACGCTGGTTGGTATATTTCTTTAAGTACTACTGTACGCTTGTTTGACCTAAAATGCGTACACTCGTACTCGTACAGAGTATTCCCGGGACCCACGACGCTATGAGAAAAGGAAAACCTACGACAGTCTCTCGTACTAGTGTTTACCATTGACTTAAGGACATGACCCCATGTCTGATTTCCTTGCTTTAATGTAAGGAAACCGTTGTCCCCCAAGTTGGTCAATTCATGTAAAATTGAAAAGGTCAGGCGTAGGTGCCGCGTGTAAGTCTCCTCATTTCAAGTGAATCAATATTTAAAATTATCAAACGTTTCCAGGAACGGTAAACTAGTGCCAGTACCCGAAGTAATGTCACTCTGCAGACACGATTGCTTGAGCTGGCAAGTTTCTTCCTATCGTGTTCGTTTCCTTCATTTCCAAAAATCTGATAAGCAAATCCGGAACTTGCTTTCACTGATAACCTAAACTCAAGAAAATCAGTCCACGTTACACCTTTATTGAGACTGCCACGTACACGTTTATTTTATTGAGATTTTATCGGCCGAGCGAACGAAGAGAGCCAGGTTAAATAATCGGCTGAATTTGGATTTTTGTGTGTCTCGGCGCCTGTTTGGGACACGACAATTTTCATAATTTTGTTGCCATTCTTGGTTAAAATTTACGACTAGGGAGGAAGCTTTGCTGCCTAAAATGCACGAGTTCGAATATGAAATTCCAACCCCGAGTACTTTCGGATTTTCCGTTGGATGACTAAGCCGATTTTCGGTCGCGGCGATAAGGTAGCCCGATCTATAAGGCTTGTGTCCCCGAGGACTGCATGAACAACACAATGACATTTTCCATAAGTACCACAGAGAAAGTTCTTTTAGCGTGAAGAATGCAGAAAATAATTACAAATGGCAAAAAAAAAAACCACTATTAATGCAATTTCACACGTTTTAAAGCAACACGGTTGCTTCTTTTTTTTTTATCATTTCTGCAGCAAACCTCACGAGTGGTGGCAGAGCGATCGAGAGAGTGCTCGTAAAGATCGGTGTTGGATTCGTTCACTTGTTTCGATGTTTAGTGCTTCACAATCAGGAATTGCTGCATACGGTGGAAATGAGAATAAATATAAACTAACTTATTATATTATCTCTGGCTCGTCAGCGTGTGTAATCTGAAGAACTCAAATATAAGCATGGTTAATCAAGACACACGCTATTGTGTCGCCCGCCAAGATAAAACGATAACAACCAGATAATATGTATATATGAGCATGGCGACCACTAGACACGTTGTGTCTTTACAGCAAAGGTAGTTTGGCAGTTTTCAGCCATCTGAGGATAAATAACTATGCGACAGAAAAGGCTGAAACTTGTTTAATCGGGAGACTTTGGTCGTCTGACAACATAAAAGTCACTATTAAGGACACAGTTTACCGTTTTCTTGTTGAAAAAACGACGTGAATAACGTTGATATTTGCCTAATTACTTAGTACAAGCTACTAGTAACGCTTTTTTTATATCACGAAAATAAATTCTTCCATGCGGTGAATAAAGCTGGTTTTTAGCGCATTTTATAGGTATTGCTACGGAGATGTGCCCTTTTAACATGGACCTTTCTAATTGGTCAAGTGGTTCCGGGGTTAGGGAGCTCCAAACGACCAAATTGGTTGTTTTACATTTTTTTAAACATTGTTATTATGCAACAATGCCAAACTGAACATTAAATAAATCCGTGCGTTTGCGAGGAAATACTGCAATACTAATAAGAAATACTGAACATTTGAAAAAGGTGACTGCTGTCCTCAAAATTTAACGAAAGCCAACTAAAAAAAAAGAAATGGCCCAGAAAACTAGATTGGTGTTTCCATCTCATAAATGCTTAGGAAAAAAATGCATTTCATCAATTTGGACCAAAAAGATCTGATATCTAGCCCAAAACAAAACTTGTTAGGGATTCCCGCCAAGCTTTCAGCCGTGTGAAATCGTGATATCAAACGCCAAGCTCTTTCGCCAAGCTAATCCCACCGACTAAGACATCAAACGTTAACTGAAATAATTGAAAATTGCGCAGTAAGCAATTTTCATATATTTCGTTTAACCTTCGAACTATTACTCGGTGGGATTAGCTTGGTGAAAGAGCTTGGCGTTTGATATCACGACTTCACACGGCTGAAAGCTTGGCGGGAATCCCTAACAAGTTTTGTTTTGGGGTAGATACATATTGTGTGCGCGGCGTATCTTGAGTCCTGCAAGTATTTTATGAGCGGCTACGTCTTCCTGGAGGAGGCGGCTTTCATCGACGGCCGCCGTTGTTTTTGTAACCATCTTGGATACCAGCAAGGCACTCTGCTACTTAACACGTACAATCGATTATCTGTGTTCCTTCTACAGCGAACTCAAGATAGGCCGCGGACACTATAATTACTGAGACTTCAGACGAAGTATGTTGAAAATATATTCATACTAAAACAAACAATCGTGCCTTTCTTTTTTTGTGTGTGCTATCAGTAGAGAGCAAGGGTGCTGCTGGTGTGAAAAAAATATGAAAAATGAGAAAATTTGCTATTAGCAATAGAAAATGTAAAAATTGAGATGAAATGTGAAAAATATGAGCAGTGGTGTGAAAAAAAAAGTAAAACTCGCACACTCAAGTAAAATAAATCAAATTATCCATCCTAACTTTTGGGCCGGAATTATGTATGTCCGTTGTTAATTTGCGTTAACCTGGGTAACATGAAATCGTACACATCGTATTGCGCGTAAAAGGGAGTGTCCAAAAGTGGGTATGCGAAAAATGTGGGAAAAAAATGAATAGTAGGTATGGGAAAATGTGAAAAAAAGGTAAAGTAGGTATGGGAAAACTTGAAAAAAAGAAAAAGTAGGTATGGGAAAATGTGACAAAAAAGGAAAAGTAGGTGGAAAAAATGGACTATGTGGAAAAAATGTGGAAAAATGAAAAGTAGGTATGCGAAAATGTGAAGAAATGAAAAGTAGACGTGTGAAAAATATGGAAAAAAATGAAAAGTAGTTATGCGAAAAATGTGAAAAAATAAAAAGTAGGCGTGCGAAAAATATGGAAAAAAATGAAAAGCAGGTATGCGAAAAATGTGAAAAAATGAAAAGTAGGTATGCGAAAAATGTGAAAAAAAATGAAAAGTAGGTATGCGAAAAATGTGAAAAAATTAAAAGTAGGTATGTGAAAAATGTGAAAAATGAAAAGTAGGTATGCGAAAAATGTGAAAAAAATAAAAAGTAGGTATGCGAAAATGTGAAAAAATGAAAAGTAGGTATGCGAAAAATGTGAAAAAATAAAAAGTAGGTATGCGAAAAAGGTGAAAAAAATGAAAAGGAGGTGTGCAAAAATGGGGGAAAAAATGAAAAGTAGGAATGTGAAAAAAATGTGAAAAAAGCAGGCACCTGTGGCAGCATCCCCGATAGGGCTTTTTGGGAATGAAACGTAGCAAAAATAAGATTTGCACCAGGGATGGCGAGGCAAATAATTTTTTGCGCATCTGGTACGTCGGGAATGAATCAGGAATGAACAATTTCTCCATTAAAATTGGTTTGCCTCCAGGTTGGCTATCCTCCATAGCTCAGTTTTGCAACATTAGTTTGAACGTAGTATGTAAATGGTGCAAAGGCTCTTTTGCGCAGGACGCCCGAAAATTGTATTGACAGGGTACGTGAAACGGAGTGAAATTGTAGTGAAACGGAGAAACGGGGCTAACACTTTGGAAGGCAGATTTAGACGAAAGGTCAAAACGATATGCATCCAGTCTTCACTGCCCACACGAATGCTAAGCGTTTTATGAAGCCGGTCTTAAAAGAGTTCTCATTCATCATGACGCCCGGCAGAAACGAGTGAACGTGCCTTTGCCAAAAAAAAAAACAAGAAAAAAAAACCGCATCTCTCATTTTAAACGCTTAAACCTACTAACATTTAGCACCTCCGCTGAAAATTACTCAAGTTAGTCACGATTGGGAACAACAGCTGGAGCACGACAAAACTTTTTATATTTTACACGTTTTTCGAATTCTTCTTCTTTTTATTTTTTCCGCGTGAATTACTGAAATATCCTTTCGATTTTCTTCACTGCTTGCTCACTTTCTTTCCCATCGCCTAAATAACTCTTCCTACTGCGGCAATTCCATTCTTCTTCGTCTTGCTTTCTTTGATAGTGTGTCTTTAACCAAGCATGAAGAAAGAGAAGGGGTGTAAACTCAATTATTCATTGTGTCCGTTTCAGTGCTTGTTCCTCTTCTTTTCCCCTTTCAGTACCGGAAGGTGTCTTGTGCTTTTGTTCATTGGTGAGAACTAGGACGTTTTATTATCGATGCTGCATGTTTGTTTGTATTTCTTGTAATGTGAAAGGAAAGAAAAAATCGTAAATTAGATCTAAACGTGTCAAGTGAACTGGTAAAACTTTGTTGCTCGCTGAGCTCGCGTATTCAATTTACTTTCAGGTGTTAAATATTAAAGAAAGAAAGTTTTTCTTCACAAGTGTCGGTTATTGAGATAATCGACATCGTTAAAAACGTAGGATGTACGTGTGTGGGTGTTTGTGTCGCTACTCCTCTGGAACTAAGACACCTACGACCCTGGTACTGTCAGTAGCGCAAAAGGAAAGGTAATTAAAATACGCTTCGGATAGGCCTATTTTCATCGTGTAACTTGAATTTTTATCGCGATGAAAATATACATTACCTGTAAATTTTAGCCTTTTATTCTCAAATGCTTGTTTGAGAATAAAATGTTAAAATTCACAGGTAATGGATGTTTTAGTTTAAGCAATAGAAACAGAACTTAACCACCGCC
>JAHWFP010133230.1:0-19701 GCA_023313725.1 Lithobius niger
GTCTGTTTACGTACGCGCTTTTTTGATTGACGCGCTCGGGGGTGGCTGACACATTCGCAGCGTTGGGGGCAAAATCTCGAGGCTGGTTTACAGTTTGGTTTAACAAGTTAATCCCTGGTGTACCCAAAACCACAACGAAAATAGGCCTAGATGCTTTTGAAACGCAAGCTACTGTTTTTAACACTGCTCCGTTTGTTAATTTTAAACCTAGGTTTACCTGTTCTAACACCACTATGTCGCTGCTTAGAATAGTGTGACACTTACATTTTTGCTTTAGGCGGGGCCAACCTTTGGCCAGTTTGGCACTAACGATTGAAACTGAGCTCCCGGAATCGCACAAAACTTTAATGTTATGCTTTCCTACGCTAGCGTCGATAGTGCTAGATTTTAAAATAGTTAGGGCATCTTTCCTCACGAGAAAGCATGCATTAGCGAATGACGAAGCTTTGTTAAGTTCGGGGCAGCGACTGCGGAGGAGCGAGGCCGAGCCGCATTCGTAACACGTTCTAACATTGTTAGATTTGACATTGTCGGTTTTATCAGCATTAGCATCAAAGCTAGTTACGCTGTCACTGCTATTATTAGTCCCAACCGGGTTAGCTAATACGTTACGAGTTTGTTTATGTTTAGAAAAGACTTTAGAAGTCAGACTAGACGACGGAGCACTAGCTTGTGCTTTCCTTGTTTTAAGGGCCATATCGGCAGAAATTTGTTTATCTCTGGTTGTGAACTCGTCACAGAGTTTGGCTGCTTCAGTTAATGTACCAAGTTTAATTTGGTCCGGCAACCACTTGCGCAGTGCAATGGGGCACGATTTAGTGAATTGCTCAAGTAGGATCAAATTAGCCAACTTCTCGTAGCTGTTATTTACTTTAGCTAACGATACCCATCTGGAAAATAGGGTTTCTAGTGCGAACGCATGTTCGTGGAACAATTGTTTGGGGCCACGTTCGAGTGAACGAAACTGGGCTTGTACGGCTTCCTCAGTCTGAACAAAGCTTTCCAGTAACCTGTTTTTTACTAAATCATAATCATGCATTTCTACGATCGACATTTGATCACATACTTTAATCAAAATTTCACCGAGAAGGGGTTGTAATCCTACGACCCATTCTGTTTTGTCAACTCTTTGTGTTTCCAAAGTTTTCTCAAAAATCTTAAAAAAACTATTAATTTCCGATTCGGAAGTCCATCTATTTACAAGTCTGACAGCGTCAGCAATTTTACTCGGTTTATTTACGGGGATACTGGGAGTAGGTGGGGTTACGGTACCACTACTAGAGTTTGAACTACCATTAAGATTTGCAGCCGTTAGCCTTGCTAGTTCGATCTGCTTATCTAGTTTTAATAATTCACGAGCACTAGCGCGTTCGCTAATTTGTGCTTCTTGCTGCTTTAATAGAGCGTCTCTATCCCTGATTTGGGCCTCTTGGTTCCGTAACGCTAGTTCGTGCGCCATACGTTTATCTACGGCGGCTAATTCTACTGCTTTCAACCTTAATTCTTCGGCTTTAAGCGCGAGCTCATGCTCTTTGGCTGCTAACTCTTTCTTTTGCAAAATGATAGCTTCTCTTTTCTCTATAGCCGGGGATAGTTCGTCACAGAGCTCGTCAACGGAAATTTTTTCTTCCTCGACGGCATTATTGAAAATAGTCACGGATTCGTGACGGGTTTCACTAACAGTTAGGCCTAATTTTAAACAGGCCTTTTTCAGGTCTTTATACTGAATGTCTTTAACGACTTCTTCAAAATCATCCATGTTGGACATTTTTAACTTTAAGTTTCAAAATAAAACTCGTATAAATGAAACTTCATTAAAATGCAAACACAAATTAATTTTACTTTTAATTGAGTAGAGCGAGTAACTAAAAATACTTCTCTCTTAACTACGGTAAGTTTTAGCAAGAAATACACTTATTTTAGACCCCTAGCACTCAGGTGTATAAACAATTAAAATACCTAAAAGGCTCTTAACCATAACAATCGGCTTGGCGGCCTTAAGCATATCTTATGCACACTTACCCCGTACACAATCACTGTGTGGTCAGTCTAGTCCAAATCCAAACTTCCAACCTGACGAATGAATCGGCTAGCACACTTCTACTGTAGTAGGACGTCTGGTTGAAGGCCTACTTCACTGGATCGATGGTTGTTGTTGCCAAGGTCCACTGGATACGGCGACGGAGCTTCCTTTCCATGAATGGTGATGAATCCCTCCTCGCTGTTGACGGTCCACGGCTTGTTGATTCCCAAGGCCGGGGGGGGGGGGGATCTGCTATCCTTGCTTCTCGGCTCCGGAACAGCTTAGTTGCGGGCGCTGATGACAGGCACTGTTGTTGTCGGCAATGCGGACATCGGGATTTACCTTGATAGTGACGGCAAGGCTAACATCTTTTTCGGCATTGATTTTGACTACAATGCGGGCATCTGCTTCTGTGACTATAGTGTCTGAGTCACGGACGTCTTTGTTGAAGGATTGTTCAGCACAAATGGCATAGTAGCATGGCAGAGGGAAACGCTTGAAGGAACAGCACCTATTCATCCCACCGCTGCCACCATTTGTAACGGCGGGTGCTACGACGGGGTAGGTGCTCGTAGCATCGCCGGTCGCCTGGTGTAACTGGATCTTACTATCTTTCACTCCGTGTTGCTTTCGAATACTTTTTCGGTTAAACAGCACAACTATAACTGTCCTGATGTAGGGAATGGAGCATTGAAGTCCTAATCTAAGACCTGACTAGTGAATAAATAGCGGGTAACGCTGCCACCAAGGTGGGAAAAGGCTAGCTAAGTTAAACTTTAAAGAGAATTATCTTACTTATTAACTTCTAGCAAATAACTAGCGAACAAACCGACAGACGTTAAAAAAACTCCTAGTTTTTATTTTAGACAAACATGAAGAAAATATCGCACTACATTTACATTTGGTAACTTTACACCTAGTTTAGGTTATAAAATACAAGGGGAATTTACATTAAATTCGGACTAGAACAAACGCTATGTTCACAAAAACAATTTCCAATAGAAACAGTGAGTTTGGTTAGGCACAAGGGGATTTCGCAAAAGAGCCCTCTAAATTACGAATAGCCTCGGCTGTGTAGTAATAGTAGACCTGTTTTACAGTTATGTTTCTACGTGTAACAGCAAAGCATTAAACCTCCCAGAGTTGCTGTTGATAAGTCAACTCCTTAAATTATAGAAGCCTCGGCTACATATAAAGTGGATCCGAGCGTTTAATCAATGGAACACCCATGAAGATCAAACCGTCCTTTGTTTACATTAAACTGCGTTTAGAGAAATTATATAAAAAAAGCTGGTTTTTAGTAAGGGACCGTGAACCCTTAAATTACGGCCGCCAACGTCCGAAATGCCGTTTGGCTTGACGCACCATAAGTTTGCCTACAAAGCTACGAGGTTAAGTTTAAAATTAAACTATAAATTTTGACGTAAAGTCCAAAAAATAAACTTTTAAAGTTATACTAAGTTGAAATACGAACCACTACCTTTGCCCGGCATGGCAACAATCGGACCGCAGCATCTCCACTCCCGACCGGCGTAGCGACCTCTAGCTTTGAGTATCCTGAGCTGTGCTAACCAGTGAGTCTGGGGCTGGGGTTATATACTCATTACCGGAAGTTGGCACGGACGCCGAGGATAGCTGCGGAGGGGGGGGTGCGGGGAAGAAGAGGCGGACATCTGGAGGAGGAGAGACTGACCTAGATCGGCCGAGCTGTCACTACCGGAAGTCGGTATGGCAGCGCGGACGGCTAGGGTAGCTGAGCGCTCTGGTTGGAAGGGAAATTGAATGCAGTGTTTTGGTTGGACGGGAATTGCGGAGGCTGAATTGACAAAGAGAATTGCTGACTCGGAAACTTTAGAGGCCTGGCTTTTGAGTGCAAGTGAGTTTGAAACTCATAACAACGTGATTTTTAGGCCTATTAAATAAACTACGATGTTATGCATCGTAACTATTGAAGGAAGGGGGGCGGGGGAAACGAAGTGTAATGCACAGAATAATTATTTGACTTTGGGAATGAACCTGCTATTTACAATGCAAGTTTTTAACGAAGGAAAGCTAGTTTGTTTTCGTTTTTAGAGGTTTGCTACGGTCGGAGTTTGGATGGAGATGCTATAAAAAATAAACATAAAAATATGGGTCCGTAAAAATATACAAACATAAACATTGGAGCTCCGGTAGGGTTTATGGCAAGAAGTTAAGTTTACCAAAATGCATTAAGTGCACAAATCAAAAGATTAAATGTACCAGCTAGTTTTTAAATGGCTATAACGCAGATTAGGTTAGTTTTTACAGTGGTTTGAACATCGGATATTTTTCATAAATAAACAAAGTCGTCACCTGTTACAAATAAAAAATATCGTGTGTTTTCAACATCTACAATATAACTAAGCTGGAAAAAGTGTTTCAGCTTTATGCCTGAAGGAATAATGTACAATATTTACATTTTTAATGTGAAATTGCCATATATATATCTTTTACAAGGTTGTTCAGTCCCGACCTCATTAACGCGCCCCGCCTACAATGACGTTGCTCAGCCGGAAGTGAAACCTGTAGCGTGCGTTTCACTGCAGCAAATGGACAATTGACGGAAAAAAGAATGATAACTACATTAAATACAACACGGAAAGAAAGAATGTCATTAACCCTTAAATGCATGAATTATTTTCTGATACTTTTTTCATGATAGTTGGGTCAGTCGGGGGATTCGAACCAGCATTAGCAGGGTTTGGAGACGAGGACGCTGACCACTACGCTGTTGCTGCTCGCTTTGCTCGGGGTCCCCGGGGACCCCTCACAGAGCTTGCAGTGTGAGTTGGGACTTACGTTTTTTCACGTTTAGTCAGCTGTTACCTGCAGGCAACCGTATGCAACATGGGGTTAATGTTGGAGCAACGAAAAGTTTATTAACCCTTAAATGCATGAATTATTTTCTGATACTTTTTTTTAAGGAGCATATGATATAGTTTGTTCCACATTAAGTTTTCAGAAAACTGACTGGATGACGACTCGTTTCCTTGCACTAAGAGTGCAAAAACATGTGGATATCACACTTGTAAACTCAACAAAATTAATGTTACAGTTTACGAATGGGATGTTTACTGATTTTTTGCGCTCGTAGTGGAAGAAAACGTAGCGTCGTAAAGTCAGTTTTCTGAAAACATAATGTGGAACGAAGTATAGTTGGGTCAGTCGGGGGATTCGAACCAGCATTAGCAGGGTTTGGAGACGAGGACGCTGACCACTAGGCTGTTGCTGCTCGCTTTGCTCGGGATCCCCGGGTACCCCTCACAAAGCTTGAAGTGCGAGTTGGGACTTAGTTTTTTCACGTTTAGTCAGCTGTTACCTGCAGGCAACCGTATGCAACCTGGGGTTAAAGGAATCGAAGGAAGATCTTGTAAAAATGTAAAATGATTAATGCAATCGTTTTATTTAATGGATACGTGCGAAAGTAGTTAGCTTGCACTAGATGTGTAACGTATACGAACCCCTAGCCCTCTCTCGCCAAGATCCATACACAAATTCTTCCAACAGAGATTATGAGTAAAGAATTTTTTTAATGTCCTTATTATATTGGGTTTATTACGCATTTTCAAGATGGATGAGACGTTTTCAAAAATTACGATATTGATAATTTTTATATCGCATGTGGCAAGTTGATTTAAACTGGATTGTTTAAATCAACTTGCCACATGCGATATAAAAATTACAATACAAATACAAATATAAAAATACAATTTTATTTTCATGTATGCTTATACCAAAAGTTTAAGAATTTTTTTTTTAATATCGCACTGTAGAAGATTTATTTAAACTGTATTGTTTTAATAGTTTTTATAATTTTATTTCGGTGTCTGCTTAAACGAAAAGTTTCCGATTTCTGGTTTAGTTCCAGTTTTAACATTATTTTTATTATTTTTATCGTTGGAGCCCGGGAGGGGGAGGGAGGGGGGATTCGGGAGGATCATGGGTTTTGAAACCATCAAACCATCTAGAGTTTCCTCGAGTGGCTAGGGTGGGACCATGATTTTCCAGAAAAAAGAATAGCTTAAGAGAAAATTAAAATTTCAGCATGGAAATGGCTAAAAACGCTTTGTCCCCGTATATAAAAGGTTTTGACGTGTTCCATTTCGAAGCTAACTGTGCGTAGTACATCCAATACATACTTTAAAATAGACTGAATCTCGTTACAAATAAAGTTTAAAAGGATATGTTCGAATGTTTTTAGTCCTTTTCTTAAAAACGTAACACATTTTCCATGCAGTTGAGAACTTGTAATGTGAGTTGCTGTTATTTAATCTGGCTACAAGAAATTACCTACATGTATGTCGGGTAGCCTGAGTAGGAGTAAGAAATCTTTTTTCGGGGGGGGTGTATCTTTACCATGAGTAGGGGGGGGGAAGTCTGTTTTTTCAGTTGGTCTTGGATTGAAAGTAGTGGCGTGCACGGGGGGGGGGGGGAGGAGCCTTACCCCTGCCCTTTTTGGAAAAATTCCGTTTTTCTGCCCTTTTTTGAAGAAAAAAATGTCCTAATATGGTTTTCTGCGCTGATAAAGCTGGCCACAGCGAGGACAAAGGACCTAAGAGTCCTAAAAAAAGGGGCGGGGGGAACGGCCTGGAAAGGGCCAAAAATGGTAATAAACAGAGTGACAAGCTAAAAACTAAAAACAAGGTCCCCAGGAAAAAAAACCTCGCATGACTTTTTACTGAATGTTGCCCCTGCCCTCTCGGATGTCTGTGTACATACGCTACTGATTGAAAGTATTGAAATCATCGAAAGTATGGTGGCCGTTCCATTTTAAATCCCCCCCCCCCCATCCCGCCGTTCCGTCCATAAATAATAACTTATTTCTTAGTCCGTGTGGAAGAAAGAAAAAAAAACATAAAAAGTCAAACTGAAAAGTTAAAGGGAAAGATAAATTTAATAATTTATCTTTAGTCATTAAACCACAAACCCGGCAATTAAATTCTTCTTTGCAGTTGGAAGATAAAAGGCTATTCGTATGAGAAAGTTAATAACATAATTTTTTTGGCGGGAAATGGCTTCATTCCTGCGCAGGACGGCAACAAGCTTTTCAAAAGCCACTACTGACCATTAATGCTACTTGTCATTGATTAGACCTTTTTATATCGCTTTTGCTTTAGTGGTTTTTGTTATATCTTCTAACTATTTATGTATTGGTTTACAACTACATTACATTCCTTTTTTTTCTTCTTGTTTTCTAGTTTTTTCTTTTCCTTTTTTTAAACTAGAGTTTCAGCCTTAATGCCTTCAGTTAAAACTGGGAAGAATTACTGCCCAAAATTTAGCCCTCCCCCCACTCGAGTTTAAAGTCGAACAAGTTTTCATAGAGCACCAAACTTTCTTTTAAGTTACTGATGTCGGTAGTTTAAGCGAAAACTTTCCCGTAGCTTATTGCAGTAATGTAAACAGCCCTAACAAGTTTGCTATTAAATCATGTATATTGGATTCGAAAGCGTTTCACAATTTAACAACACGTTAATTGTTAATTAATATAATTGTGCTTAAATTTTCCCCAGCCTGGAAAATATCCAGAGTTCAGTTAAAGTTTCTTTGATGGTATTCTTGTTTTAATGTTACACAGGCTGAAGAAGCTTCTAGAAATGTTTTGGTCGTTACGAAACTTTTTCTTTCAGAGTAAAACAAGACACCAAAAGGTGAAAATATACAAATGCTCTCGCCTCTAAGTTACTTGAAAAAAAAAATGAAAGCAAACAAATTTGGAAAAGAAATATTCGAATAGACTTGTTCTTACTTGTCACCCTTTTCCATTCGTATGCATCAAGAAACTATTAATTTGTGGAAGCCTGCCCAACACTTAATGGTTTCAACATAGTCTTTTTAATAAAAAAAAAAAAAAGTTTCGTTACGAAATGATTTACCATCGTAAAGCCATGGCTAAAGCCGCTTTCGACGACCAGCTTTTTAATCTGGCTACCAGCCGCATTTTCTCTCCTTTTACAACAGAATGCCCTTCTATTTTTTTTGCAAAACGCAGCAGAATGTTGGCATTTTTACCGTTAATTTTTATTTACTAACATTAAACAATATGCGTTGAATATTTAGTAAATTCGAGCTGCAAAGTTAAGACGTACACGCAGACCGCCAGCATATCCAGTGCTGGCTCCCGCGTGCGTCCGTGTTGCCGGAAGCGTGGTCGATAGTGTCGTCCGCTGGCGGGATAAATTTGGCTGGCAACCCTATTATCCAAGCAACTTTGAGTTTAAGCTAGTTTTAAACGTGTCTGAATGAGATTTAGGAGTTAATTCATGGAAATTCAAGAATCTGAAAAGGAAACTTACTCACTTAATCTAAGCCTTTTTCAGTGTTGGTAGTGGGCCAGAAAGATTGATGATTGGGAGTGGTTTTAAACCATTCGTTCAAGTTGTGTGACGTTTAGAAAAGTTATGAGTTATGGAGGAGGGGGGATTATAATTGTTCATTGCCCTTAACCACTTTTTTACTTGACCATATTTTGAATTAATAGGATATAGGTATTTTTGGTGGGTGGGGTGGTCCTGGAACCCCTTTCCAATTTGACAGTTGATTTGAAATGAAGTGCGAGTATGATACTTCAATAAATACGCCCAACATTTTTTTTTAAATTTGTGCTTACATTTAAGTAGTCACAAGTACTGATACTGATCAAAACAGTTTTCAGTGGTATGCAAATCAATTTAATAAGATTATTACTACAATGCTGACAAATGGCAACAGCCCTCCTTGTCTTTAATGTGTTTTTTTTTTTTTTTTACAATAAATCACGGTTCCATACGTTCATTTTTATTTTGGAACCGGTACCGGTACCCGCAGCACTGGTAAATTTTGGCTCTGGTCGATCCCTACCTGTAAGGAATCTTGATCCAGTTAAACTCGAGAACCGGAGTCTATGGATGACGAGTGCAAGCCGTAGCTTGAGAAACGGGTGTCCAGCAGGGAGACTCCACAACTCGGAAGGGTGGACACAGATCAGGCCGTTGCTGTTTTTACGACGGAGTCAGGAGTCTGGGAATCCTCGACTCGAAAGGATGGACAGAGATCAGACCACTGCAGGTTTTTTTTTTTTTTTTTGAGACTGGCTAGAAGATCTTCATGTCGGAAGCAATCTACAGGAAAAATGTCCAGGTGGACGAGATGTATTCTTTTCTTCTTGTCGTGCCTTGTCATCTTGTCTTGACATGTCTCGTCTTCTTATGAGTAAATGTTGACAGATGAACAGGGCTTGTGCGGAGGACAAACCCGTTGAGAGACCTCGTGGAAGGTGGTTCATGGTTCCTCCTTCAACTGAAGTCTGAGAAAAGAAAATGCCTGCGTAGGGCTCGGAAGCCGAGTACCACTCCTTTAACCTTAGCATGGTGAACTGCGCAGGGTAGTCTTGGGTAGGAAGACCGGAATGTTGTACAAGTTTGGTGAAAACTGGAACGAAGGTAGATGTCGACAAACAGCCAAACTGAACATAGTGGTAGCTGATCGGATGATGAGGCAGCCGATGACCAGTCAAGTCGGCAGCTTGGTGCAGAACGGGAACGGCCTCACAGTCCGTGGTTCGGCTGGGTGAGACAGGGGCGACCAAAGTCGAAGGAGGGCATGGTCGCAGGAAAGGAGATGGAGACTCAGTGGCAGGGGCCACGGCTGTAATAGTCCTGTCGTGGCGAAGAGCTACCTGCTGAAGACCGATGTTCGAGGTGCGGAGGAGCTCGAGGTGAAGCCAGGCGCCTGTGAATGGTGTCATCGGGGAACAGGAAGCAGAAGACCGGAGTTGCAAACATGAACGACCGAAGATGGAGTTATAATCGTAGTTGACCGAAGGAAGAAAATACGTCCATAACTGTAGTACAGCGAAGCTGATGACGTTGCTGCTGCTATTTAGTAATAACGCCGAACTATCAACCGTATATTGGGTATAGCAATCGAAGGCCCGGAAGGTGTTAAAGCTATTACTGGTTATAATTGCCCTCGGATCCACACGAAGCATCCGAGGGAGGACGACAGAATATTGGCTGTAGATGGACTTAGCACGATATAACTGTCCCAGAGAGTCCGTGGACCCCGTGGTTCAACCCAATCCGTGATACAAATGATGATAACGCAATTATGGGGACGACGTACTGGTTTATTCCTCTCTAACAAACATGGTGGTATGGTACAGTAGGGAAGATTTACACATGGAAACTACGAACGGCGCTTAATCATAGTTTGTATGGAAAAATTACAAGAGGAGCCTCAGCCCTACGGAGTTGCAACAACGATTGTGGGAAGTTTCTGGACATATTTTGGTGCGTTTGAGTCCGATACAGTTCATGATGCTAACGATTGACACTCATGATGCAATTATAAGAAGGGGCAATAGTTATCATATTACCAAGTCGACACTTACATGGTTGATACAAGTCCTCCTTAGAACACTAAAATGGTGGTCACATCTTTAGGGCTAAGGACGGCGGTTTTTACTCAGCGACTGGTACACGTCGCCGCTGGGAGAGGAAGAAAATTAAAGGGAGAGGCGATAGCCTTTACAACAATGGGGCAAGAGGCAATACACGAGCCGACAACAATCGCCTGGATAGGGTGTACAACACCACGACTGTTGCTCGGCTAGCATGCAAAATACATCACATAAATAGGGGAAATACCTTGGTGATCACGAATGCCCACACCACGAGTTCACAAACCGTAGAGTGAGGCAAAAGGAATCTGGTGGAGGTAAAATGAAGTTAACAAACCGCAAAAACCTCCCACAGAACTCCACCGTGACCACGTAAGGTGGGGAACGAGTGGGGATTTTTAAAGGTATCACAGAAATATAAAGGAGAAACATGATCATCAGTGCGGGTCCAAAATGAGACTAACCCGCGTTGAACATTGAGGGAAAAACACAGAATGGGTAGTAGAGCGTCGGTTCCGACCACACGCCTCCACAAATGAATACAAGAAATAAAGTATAAACACACCGAAGATAAACCAGAAAAGGTGAAGTACGCTTTTCCTTATTACGAATGTTAATGGCTTCCGTCGTATAAAGCCAGTGGTTAGTGGGACACATAGTTCATGGTTAGATAGTTTTAGTACACTTTCTACAACTTTCTACAATAATGTAATGACACTAAAGTGAACGTCTACCTATTAGGCAATAGGCAGTATCGAAATGCGACAATCTGACAAGGGATACGGCCTTGGTTAGACAATCTGGCGGCAAGTCGTCAGTGGCGGTGTAAACTAAGGAGATAAGCCCGTTATTAACAGCATCTCGGACAAACCACAGTTTGTCTATCTTAGCAACTAAACTACTGACAGATTGACTATCAGTATAGATTGGAATTGGGGTAGTAACACCACCAACACCCAACTCAGAAATAAAAGTGTTGGACCAGGTTACCTCTCGGATACACTCGGTCAGGGCTGTCAATTCCGACTCGGCACTACTCAAACACACAGTACGCTGCTTTTGAGTCTTCCAGAAAACGAAACAACCAAGGTAAGTG
The DNA here is from genome assembly GCA_023313725.1 of Lithobius niger. NCBI lineage: Eukaryota > Metazoa > Arthropoda > Chilopoda > Lithobiomorpha > Lithobiidae > Lithobius > Lithobius niger. The sequence continues at coordinate 11,521 of JAHWFP010133230.1, forward strand.
ACCATATAGCCGGAAAAACTCTTTCCATCTGCTGTAGTGCTCCAAGAGGCATCACTGGCAGCATACAAATCATCTGATAGGTTCCACTTAAACAATAACCTCAACTGAAGCGTACCCTTTAAATATTGCGCAACCCTTTTACATGCAACCCAATGGATTTAGCGGGGCGCATGAGAAAACCTTGCTAGGTTAGAAAGAGCAAATGAAATATCGGGGCGAGAACCTTGTGCAATATATTGCAACGAGCCAATTAAGGCTTGATACTTGGTTACATCGCATAAAGAGGAATCAGCACAGTCATCTAACTTTTGGGAGACAATACAAGGAGTTTTTGCAGGTTTACATTCTTCCCATTCGTAAGTGGACAGAATCCTCTCAATGTATTTCGGCTGACTTAAGGATATCCCCAACTCTGATTGCTCTATCCTATACCCCAAATAAAGTGTGTTGGATGTCTCCAGGAGGGTAAAATGTTGGTTTATGTTTGAGATCGTCTCTTCAAGGAGGGGAAGCCTACTGACCACCATTAAATCGTCCACGTGACAAAATAGGGCAAAAAAATCTCCGTGCTTAACAGTAAAGAAAACACAAGGATCAGTAGAAAGCTGCGTAAGACCGCAGGCCAAGAGAGACCTACACAAATGTTGGTACCAACATTTTCCGGCCGTGGGCATCCCGTACAATGCCTTTATTAGACGACACACCTTGTCCCCCTCGGGCCTAGCTCCCCCTGGGGGGAAGGAGCATATAAGCTTCTACATTTAAAACAGAGCGGATATAGGCACTCTTAACATCGTATTGTCTAACAACATAATTCCTAGAAGCAGCTAGTGCTATCAGCATTTTTAAGGACTGAGTTTTAACAACTGGATTTGTGGCATCATCATAATCACGTCCAGGTCTCATGTTCGTACCACACGCGACTAATCGTGCCTTGTATTTATGCAAAGAGCCATCGGCATTATACTTCTTAGCAAAAACCCATTTAGGCCGAATAATTCTCTTACCCAAGGGTCGAGGAACAAACTCTCAAACATTTTTAACTCCTCTAACATACTTAACTTGGCAGCCATTGCTTTTTTCCAATGTTTAGCAGTCCAGTTTAAACCATAGCCTGTTTAAACGTAACGGGGATAGGAGAAGGAGTACAAACGGAATCACAAGATACCCATTCTTGGTGTCGGCTCTCAACGTAAGTATAATCCGGTATAGGACCATCAAAAATATTGGGAGATAGGGACGAAGCTGAATGTACAGGCTCATTATCAAACACACAATCAGGAACACTTAGTTGTAAGGCTCCCTTATTGACAGGTTGATCACACATTACACATGGTCCCTTAGATACAGTAGTGTAACGGCGGACGCTACGACGGCTTAGGTGCTTGTAACGCCCCCGGTTTCCCTGGTGTACGTGGAGTTTCAGCTTGAGGTTAATCGGTGTTAATGACGACTTTTTACGTTATTCAACACAGCATGGACACTGTCCCAGCATGGGGGATGAAGCGCCGGTCCTAATTAAAGGGGCCTAACCTTAAACTGTCGGTATCGCTGCCACCAACGGTGGATTTAACTGTTTAACTAGCTAAAATCTAAACATGGGCTACATATTTAATTTTACACTAAAATACAATTAATCAAGTCTAGCAAACGACTGAAGCTTAAAACTCCTGGTTTTATTTTAGCAACAGAGAATGAAAGCAACACTTTACATTATGGTTTGCTTCTGAAAGCTTTTGAGTACAAATTAATTAAATAGGCAACAAGTTTGAATTTACAAAGTAGCAATTCACAATTCAGACAAACACACTTGGTTTGAACAAAAGTTTAAATTTTCACATTTAGAAAAAGTAAATCATGAGTGCTCCCGGAGACACCCGCAAGACTAAACAGCCGCAACTGATAGTAGTCTATCTGACAGTATGTTTCTTATGATCAACCGTCCACAGTTATGTTTCTAAGTTTTCCAAGTACAAAACGATCAACCTCCCTTAGTTCCCTCGAGAACTGTTCTAAGTAATAAAAAGCCCGGCAATTTTACACTTAGGCATCAGTTTGTTTCAATTTGACTTCCACAAAGATCAAACCGTCATTTAGTTTAGATTAAAAATCCATTTAAAGTAAACTGTAAAAATTTGGTTTTTAGAAAGAGAACCACTCTGACGTTATGGGGAGAGGAAACCTAAGATGCCGCTACAGACGTCTCCACCATAATATTCTCTAGCTAGAGAGTTAAGTTAAGTTTTAAACTAAAATTTAGAATATGGGGGTCCTAAACTGAACTTTTAAAAGCTGAACTATAACATACGAACCACTACCATCGTGCCCGGCATGGCATTCTCCGGACATGGCGTCTCCACTCCCGACTGGCGTGACCGGTCTCTAGCTTGAGATCTGTGAGCTGTGCTGTGGATGCTTTGGGCTGGGGGGTTTTATGCTGGAGAGGGGGGAAAGCGCGGACGTCGAGGATAGCCGCGGGGGTCTGATTGGCTGAGGGCCTCGAGAACAATGGAAAGTGGGAGGAGGAGTCGGATGAACAAAGGAACTGGGTGCAGAGCCGTTTGAAGGAGTGGGAACATGTAAAACGGAAAAAGATAGGCCTGCGTTTTGAGTTTTACTCAATTGAACTTTCGGAAATGGGCCCTTACTTTGTATTATTGGCTACGGATTGAATATTTACATGTTTGCAACGTGATTACGCTCTTGTTAAAGCTTATTACTTTGGCTTGGGTAATGCATATAGCATTACTATTTAATTAAACAAGCCCTAACGGTAAACTGCAGTCTCAAACACCACAACTAGTTTTGGCTGGGGAGGGGGGCAAAATTGGGTAATTTGAAGTTTTTGCACAGTTTGACTTTCGGATTTGATTTGAACAGATCTTCTTAAGAATTCTTTTAGTGATTAACAGTAGATCAAGCTATTCGTAGGTTTTGGTAGGTCTCAGTCAGGTTTAGAGGAGAACTAAAATAAACATATATACACTGAAAAATTCGTGTCCGGTAGAATGACAGGTCGTAATACGTTTATACGTTTGGACATATGGTAGCGTCTCTGGGGGTAAAATAATATAAATAAAGTATAAATGCGGTTAAATAAACTAGCTAGTTGAATGCTATAACGCATTAAGTTACGGAGAACAATTAACGTTTAAAATTTTTAAAGTTAAAATTCGATCGTTGTGGAAATCTTTCATATGGATTGCGGCCGACAAACACAATAAAAAATATCACACTGCAAATCTGTTGTCTGTATAAAACCTCATACAATACACTAAGCTAATATGTTCGGGCTTTTTGCCCTAAAAGAAAAGGATAAAATGAAGATACAAAAATACAGAGTTTTATAATGGCAGCCATGATGAAGGTGCGATGTGGTTGGTTTTGGTCGATCTTCAAATGTAGTTTTAATGGTCTTCCAGGTGGAAAGTCCGGATTTGGGCTTCCCCAAGAGTCTTGTATTTGGACAGGCTATTAAATGTCGAAGAGTTTGTGGAAATCGGACCATTATTGCAAAATCGGCCAGATATGCCTCGGCGAGGCATTTGGGTGCCTCGAGAAAAAATATTTCATTTTTGAAAAACAGGCGTTTTTCGGTGGCGCTCGTTTACACGCCCCCAAATGCCGGATTTTATTCGGGGTTCCTAAGAACTTGGAATAAAAGCTATAATAAAGGGGTTAGTGCACACAAGATATGCAGAAAACAAGACCGCCAAAATTTAAGCAAAATGGACATGAAATAAAATGCACTGTTTACATAAATGTTGACTTTGCCGTTTTGTATTTTTGGGGGACCAACGTTTTTGTGGCTAAGAAAACTTTAAGTAAATTTAAAAGTTACAATTTAAGAACACTGTTTTTGCAACCATTAACTAAATACTGTCCGCGCTGCTTGGTGCAGGAATATCGTACAAGTATTTGAAACTGGGGCAAAAAAAAGACATTTATCAAGAAACACACTAGTTTAAAAGTACAAAGTTAAGTTGGTTGTTTCGTTATAACAAATAAATGAGGCCATCTACTGCTCTGGTAATATGTCCCTAGCCGTTCTGCCTCTGCTCAAGTCTAGCCTTTTTTTTTTCCCCGGTAGGCTGCGATAAAAACCGACGGACGCATATCAATAAACCTAGCCGCTGCGATAGGGATCGGAGAATCGAATACTATGGGTACGCGTAAAATGACCGGCTCTATTTACTGTTAAACTACTCCCACTGGGATGGTTTGAGGTTATCAAACAACTTGTTTACATATGCAATTTGACACTGAAGGATTTTGAGATAAGACCCATAACTTAAACATAGCAAGTTTTGTGGATAAAAACTAACAACCTTTTAACGACAGAGTTGACCTTTCGCACTCAGAGGTGAGACAGACAGTTTTTTATAAAGAAAACCATTTCGTGTAAAACTTAAAGAAGAGCCAACCGGGGACAGATTGCAGCTCCCGTAGAATATTCCTAATGAATATTTAATTAGTGTTGTTACAATCTTTGTCAATATTCTCCCACAAAGGGAGACGTTGATCAGTGACAAAAAGAGTAAAACATAGGCACTTAAAATTTAGGTGTGAAGGCCAAAACGGGAATTAACTGAGAGTTACTTAAGGATGAGCTCTCAACTGACCAAAATGACAAAATTAATAACGCAGGTAAAAATAATTTTCAGTCAATTTGTACTGAAACGAAACGTTTAACAATTAAATGTTTAACGAAAATGCTGCTTGATGCAGCAACATTCACTAGATGCTTTCCAGGTTTAAGATTTAAAATTCAGCAAATACACTATTTTAGGTTTGGTTGCTCCTATAGATGGAGCCACGGTTGTAGCGACAAACTACACATTGTTTAAAGAAAACATGCACGGGAAATTTACTTTGTTAGATTTCCGGTTTACTTGCAACAAGAAAAAAACTCTAATTTAGAGAAAAACTACTTTAGGTTAAGTATTAAATCTCCGTTTTATTGGAAACACCAATTCAGTGCTAGAGCCATAATAGATGCATTTATTTCCACCCTAGACTGATATAGAATTCACACTAAAACATCGGTCCTACTTTTAACAAAAAAAAAAAGGACTGAAAAAAACTAGGTTTAAGTTTTTTATTTGCTTAACACACTGGTTTTAATTTAGATTAAAATCCGGCAATTTAACTTTACAAAACTCTGGAAAAAAATCAAAGCACATAGGGGGAACATTTTTAATGCCGACCTTTAAATTATTTGTTTCCAACTTATGGTTGGGGGAAGTTAACTCGCGTAACTTAATCCATTCGTCAAAGCTAAACTCGCTAACTCTGGGTTTTTCTGACATGACTAAACTTTTGTTTATATCACTAGCTGACAAACTTCGTTTTATTTTGCCTGTAGGAGGCAGGTTCAACGCATTTTTCGTTGCTTGTTTACGCCAACAAAGATGGCGACAGTCCATCCACTGGTCAAGGGAGGGAACTTGAGTCTCATTATCTCGTAATTGGATGACCTCCGAAGTTTTTAGCAGACCCCTTTCGTCTGCGCTTGAGGACTTAACGACGATAGGCGGAAGCACTGTGGGGGTTTGTGGCTTGACCAATCCCGCGGGGCTGGTTTGATTATGGGGGCTTCTACGTTTCTTTGATTGACGTGGGCCGTTTTTGAGGGGGGGCGTAGCCACCTCGGCTGGCACTGAAGAAAAATCACCGGGCCAGGTAATTACTGGTCTGCGCTGTTTGGTTAATGATTCTAATCCTGTCACGCCCAAAACCACATCGTAGAACGAATTGTTGACCGGTGTAATGCACGCTGTTTTTAACACTGTGCCATCATCTAACCTTAGGTTTAGATTTATTTGATCTAAGGTAAACACTTGCTTACACAAGGCAGTTTGACATTTAATCCTCCGCTTTAAGCGTGGCCAATATCTGGCGAGCCTAGCACTAACTAGCGAAACTGTGCTTCCGGAATCGCATAAAATATTAATTTTATTTTTCCCTATGCTACCGGACAGAGTACTAGCCTTAAGAATTTTACTGGCATTTTTCCCCACTGGGAAACATGCATAACTTGCTGGGGTTTCGAGTTAAGCTCGGGGCATTCACTACGAAAATGATGGGGAGAATCACACACGTAGCAGCGCCTAACTCTATCTTGATTAGGGTTAGTTTTTTCACTAGCACTAATGTTTATGGCAGGGTTCGCTCCAGGGTTATCTGCTTTCACACTGACAGTTCCGGCCGGATTAGCTGTCTGACTGTGGTTACGGTTGTGACCACGCTGTTGACCAGTAGGTTTAGAACCTTGGTTCGACGCTACAGCTATGGGCTGTGTTTTGGCTGCACGAGTGGCAGTTTCGTTAGCAATCTGTTTATTGCGGGTTGTGAATTCATCACACAACTGGGCCGCTTCGGACAGAGTCCCTAATTTAACTTGATCAGGGATCCATTTTCTGAGATGTGTTGGACACGATTTGTAAAATTGCTCCAAAAGTACAAGATTGACAAGTTTATCATAGTCACGGTTAACCTTAGCCAAAGTTACCCAACGAGTGAAAAGAGTTTCTAACTCAAATGCATAATCCTGGAATTGCATTTCAACACCTTTTTCGAGAGAACGAAATTGCGTTTGTAAAGACTCTTTAGTCTGTACAAAACGGGCAAGCAGTTTATTTTTGACTATTTCGTAATCCTGCATTTCAGTGTCTGTTAGCTGATCACAAACTTTAATAAAGACCTCACCGACGAGGGGTTGTAACGCCGTGACCCATTGGTCTTTAGGAATCTTTTGACTAGTTAAAGTTCGTTCAAAAATCTTAAGAAAACTGTTAATGTCAGTATTGGGCGTCCACTTATTTACAAGTCGAACTATTAAAGGCCACTTTACCATGTTTTGCAACTGGATTCGGGGGGGTTGGGGGAGCGCCGTTAGCTCCATTAGGAGCGGGGTTAAGATTTATCGTAGCAGCATTTAGCTTCGCTAGTTCGAGCTGCTTTTCCAGTTTAGCTAATTCCATAGCACTGGCACGGTCTTTAATTTGGGCATCTTGGTCCCTTAAAGCTAGTTCATGAGTTAGACGACGGTCGGCCTCGGCTAAATCAACAGCACGTTTTTTCTCTGCGTCTGCAATTTCAAGTGCTCTTAACTTTAATTCTTCTGCTTTTAAAAACAGTTCATTTTCTTTAGCGGCTAATTCTTTTTTGGCAAAAATTGCGGCTTCTCTCCTTTCAATAGCGTTAGCTAGTGCATCGGAAAGTTCGGTTAAATCCAATTTACCGTCTTCAAGGGCTGATCGTAGAATTTTCTGCGATTCAGCTTGGGATTCACTTACGGTGAAGCCTAGGTTTAAACAGGCCTTCTTTAAGTCCTTGTTTGTGATATCACGAATGATTTCGTCTAATTCTTCCATTTCGGACATTTTGAGTCTTAATGGTTAACGTGGTTTCAAAAATAAAGCTTTTATAAATGAAACAAAAATTAAAAGCAGCCGCTTAAAATTTAACGTTACTTTTGAGTAGAGCGAATAATTTAAAAGACTTCTCCCCCAAATCCAGTAAGATTGCACATAAAAATACACTTCAAAAACCTCCAGCACTCTGGTATTATGAATAGCTAAATTGCATAAATGCTATCAACTACAACACTCGGCTTGGCGGCCTCTAAGCATATCTCATGTACACTTACCCAATTGTACAATCGCTGTACGGTCAGTCTGTCCTTCCGTTCCACCGTAGTACGGGAAGTTCGGCACTGATTTTCCGGAGTCGATCGGCACCGATGGGCGGTCAAATCCACGGGACTTCGGCGTTGCACGCAAAATCCTCTGCTTGGCTGTACGGAGCGCAGTTTCCCTCTCGGGCCTCTTCTCCTACAGCATCGGTTGGGGTTGAGACGGCTCTTGACGGGAGGACGTCTACTGGAAGCGGCAGCGGCTGCTTCCTGGCGCCGGCAAAGGTTGGAGCTGCGGCGGGGGTTGTACTTTTTTATAACTTTAGTACGACTTCTGCTTCGTGACTTTTTGTAACGTAGTCACAGGCATCTGCTTTGTGGCCATGTTTGGCTGGACCACAGACATATAGTTGGAAGTGGCTTGCATCCTTCTAGGCATGTAGCATGGCAGGGGGGAAAACGCTTGACGGGAACAGCACCTGTTCATCCCACCGCTGCCCACCAGTTGTAACGGCGGACGCTACGACGGCTTAGGTGCTTGTAAC
>JAHWFP010133252.1:0-17049 GCA_023313725.1 Lithobius niger
GTACGCCACAGCTGTCGTGTTGTCCGACATTATACCGACACACTTCCCCTGCAGTTTGCCTTCCCAGACTGTAATGGCCAATCGTACTGCCCCGAGTTCCAGGACGTTGATGTGAAACTCCTTCTCCTGTTCCGACCACCTCCCTGATGCTTCGGAGCTGTCCATGTGCGCTCCCCAGCCCTCCATTGATGCGTCCGAAAACAGTAGGAAGTCTGGGATCGGCTCGTCGATAGGGACTCCTTTCGTCAGTGTCTTTTCCTGCATCCACCATTCTACGTTCCACCGTGGGATATTGTCCAGGGGTATCCTGTCCAACCAAGTCACTCTCGGTGACCAATTCAGCTTTCTGAACCAGTGTAATGGCTTGGCTTGCCACTGACCCCACCGAACCAGTCTTGTTAATGAGTCCATTGAACCAGAACTGAAGCAAGGTCGATTGCGGAGATGTGTGTCCTGTCCAGAAGCTTTCCCATTTCTGCGATGGTTTTCACTGTCCTTTCCGGGGAAGGGCGTACCAGCATGTTCCCTAAATCGAACTGTGCTCCTAGGAAAGTGAATACTCTCTGTGGGGTAAACCGAGACTTCTTGATGTTGACACCTAATCCCAACTTGTGGAATATTGTAACGCATTGTTGGAGATTGCCTACCAATGCCGTCTCGGACTCGTTGCGAAGCATCCAGTCGTCCAGATAGGCATGTGTTCGAATGTGTAATTCGTGCAGACGGCATAGGACGGGGTGAAGGATCTTTGTGAAAACAAATGGGGCCGTCGATAGTCCGAAGGGGAGGGTCACAAAGTGGTAAGTAATTCCTTTGGAGTACACTCTGAAAAGGTGATGCGCCGATGGATGTAGGGGGACGTGCAGATATGCGTCTTCTAAATCGATGGTCACCGTGAACTCCCCTTTCCTCAACGCCTTTCTGATGGAATCTATCGTTTCCATCTTGAAGTGCTCCTTCTCCAAAAACGAGTTGAGTCTTCTTAAGTTGAAGATGAGCCTTGTGCCCCCCTCCCTTCTTCGGAATCACCCTGGCCGGGCTCCAGAAGCCTTTCGTGTCGGGTGTTGAAACCTCTATTGCCCTCTTCTCTAGAAGTTTTTTCAATTCTGCGTCTACTAGCTCGTCTACCGGTCGAGACGTGATCCACTCCGGTGGCTTCACAGTAAGGGCAGGGGTGGAGACGAATGGTGGCAAGTAGCCCTCTTCCAACGCTGATATCACGAATGTGTCTGCCGTCAACATTTTCCACTCCGACACGTGATATCGTAGCCTTCCCCCCACCTGCCGGTGAATGGGAGAAGGTACCTGTACTGTGACGTCAGTATCTTGAGTAGGGTCTTCTCCCACGTCCTCGTGGATATCCCCTACCTCTTCGGCTACCCCCGCTGCCCCTTCCTCTTTGCTGAGGAGGGGCAGGTTCCTGAAAGGGAGACGGTTGACGCTTCTCAATCTGTGCCGGCTTCTTGTTTCCGTTGAAATCGGAATTGTTTTGTGGGAAATTCCCTGGAAAACCGAGCCGTTTAGGTGTGGCGGGGGCGTTTTTGAATTTTTTCTTCTGTCCCGAAGTTGTGTTGGCAATGGCACGTGTCTTGTCCTTGAGTTCTGGAGCGAGCTGCAGCAGTTTTCCATCAAATAGTTCTGCTGATTTGTGGATAGGGAGGAGCCGTAGCTGTCCAATGGTGTCCACGGGGACCCCTTGCGCAGATTCCAGGGCTGCGTCTCTTCGACGAAACACCAAATTCATGAGGATTCTCGAACCCCAGTTGAACCCATCCTTCTGGAATGACGAGGCTCTTTTCATAAGTTGCATACATTCGTTGAAAGTTGGGTCGTTAAGCACCGCTGGGTTATTACTAGCAAACTTCTTAACTGCTTCAGCGGCCGCCGAATAAGCCAAATCAGCGTGAGAGTTAGCTCGAAGCGTGTTCCGAAGTATGGTTTCATCTTCTTCCACGGCGAACAGTGGTGTTCGGATAAACGCCGGCATTCTCAAAACTGAGCCTAATTCCACGTATTGCTTTTCGTGCACATACTCTGCCTCAGAAAAGGTTTTGTACCTCTTTTTCCCCGGTGCGTCGTTGCCAGTCGACTTGTAAAAAAAATTTTGACTTCTTGGGGTCGTGTGGAGGTATCGGTAATGAAGCTGAAATATTCTCTTCGAAATTCCTGGTAGCACTTTTAATGTTCAAAAGTTGCCTAAAAAGTTCCTGTGATTGAGGCAGGTTGTGTGGGACCTGTTTTTGGTAGTCTGAATTCATGCAGGTCTCTACAGGTGGGTCCTCAGGGTCAGGAGTAGGGGGCATGAAACGTTTGCAGAAACGAGTATCCGACAGGTGTCTCACAGTGTATTCCACAAAATCCCCCCAAGGCACAAAACCTGGTCCCTCATTGAAAATGTCGTCAGGGTTTTTCGAATTAGAAAAATGTTGATTGTCTGGTTCAAATTCATCCTCTTCTTCATTGAAGGCCACTCTTTTTCTTTTAAGAACGTGCACATTGGTTGGGGGGGAGGGGGGGGGGGGAGGCGGTTGACCTTCATTAATCCCCCCGTAACTCAGTTGCTGACGCGCGTCGGACTCGTTATCGTGTACGTTGTAATGGCCGCCATCTTGTCGACGTGTCGCCAGTCTCGTGCCACTGTGTCGCCATGTCGTCAGTCGGCCTTCTTCCGTTGCATGTCGGCTGTCGGCGTCGGTCGCGTGTCGGCTGCCTCCCTCCGTCGATTGTCGGCTGTCGGTAGTCATTGCGTGGTTGGCGTGGTAGTAATTGTCATGGTAACCGTCCTCGTAGTTGCTTTCCCCGTTTTCCATATCGTATCCCTCGTAATTCTGCAAAAAAGTCCATAACGTTGACGCTCATTACTGTGGAACACTGCATCAAATTTACTTCCAACAGAGTGGAAATTTTCCATATTTCGCTTACTTCCACACTCCAGATAGTTCCTTATCTAGCTAATTTTCGACTGCAGCCTGCAGTCTTCTTCAGGCTTTTCGAAGGTAAGTTTATCTTCTGTTTACATCCTTCGTTGTGAACACGATCGCCATCCGAGTTTGAAATCGCCGCTTCGCGTAGCCTCCCGAATTTAGAAGGCCCTTCGTCACTGCCAAGCCTCACGTCTTCTGTAGGCCGTTCCCAACCTCTCAGTTTCCATTTTGCATTCAGTTGTTTTCTCAGGTCGACTCCAATTAGGTTAGACACTTGAGGGGAGGAAGGGACCTGTATATTCATCAGTGGTACGTTTTCAATTTCATGGATCTTAATTGCAATGGATTCCAAATTTCTCAGATGTCTGTCCCATCCAGAATTCGATCGAATCAGTGTCTCAGCTCTGTCCCACATCATTTCATGCTGGTTTTCCATGCAATGGACTGCTATGCCGTTATCCTTCTTCTTATTCCTCACATTCCCCATATGTTGGCCAAGTCGTGTCCGAACACCTTTTCTTGTCTCGCCAATGTATACGGCATCGCAGTCCTTGCATGGCACTCTATAAACTCCTTCTCTGGTGTTTGCCACTTTTCCTAGAGCCCTCTCATCTTGAGATTTTTGGGTCTGCCTTTGCATTCGTTCGGCATTCTTCACTTTATTTTTCTTTCGAATTTTCTTTCCCAGTCCCTCTTCGTTTTTGAGAAACGAAGCAAAGCCATTCTCCTTCAAAATCTTCTGTATCGGGCTACTGACTCCTTCTAGGAAAGTCAGCGACACTGTTGGCTTTTCTTCCTTCTGCGGCTTCTCGCTACCAAGTCCATTTTGTCCCCTCGCCCTGGCCATCGACTTCTTGATGAGTCCATTCAACATACCCCCAGGATATCCTAATTCCAGAAATCTCCCTTTTGCATCTTGGAGGTGCGGCCACGCTCTCTCAATTGTGCTCGAGTTGGTTACTAGCCTGACAAACTCATTCCGTGCTATGGCTTTTAATTGTTCTTTCGGGTGGCCCGAATGGTATGGGATGCCCCTTCTTGTTGCCATCGGCTTTCTATATGGCTCGTATACTATCTTGATTCCATCTTCCCTGCAAATCATCAAATCTAGGAAAGGCAGTTTTCCATCTTCCTCTTTCTCCACCGTAAACTCGATCCCTTGTCTCCAGCTATTCAATTTAAGCAGCACTTCTTCCAGCCTCTTCTCCTTCAGCACCGAATAGGCATCGTCTACAAATCTCCTCCACACTTTCACTTCCAGCCCAGACTTTACCACCATCTCGTCCAAATGTTGTAGCACCATCTCAGCTATTATTGGCGAGCTAGAGTAGCCCATGGGGGCTCCTCCAGATTGCCAATAAATCCTCCCTCCAAACTCAACGTAAATAGATGACAGCAAGACCTTCAGGAGCGCTCGGTCTCTCTCAAACTCTTTTTTGGGTACTTTCCATCTTCTTCTCGAGAGTGCCAACATCTCCAATATCATTCTATGCCCCAACCTGGGGAACATCTTGACCACATCGAAGGACACCATGATCTCCCCTTCGCCCATGAAGATCCATGAAATTGAAAACGTACCACTGATGAATATACAGGTCCCTTCCTCCCCTCAAGTGTCTAACCTAATTGGAGTCGACCTGAGAAAACAACTGAATGCAAAATGGAAACTGAGAGGTTGGGAACGGCCTACAGAAGACGTGAGGCTTGGCAGTGACGAAGGGCCTTCTAAATTCGGGAGGCTACGCGAAGCGGCGATTTCAAACTCGGATGGCGATCGTGTTCACAACGAAGGATGTAAACAGAAGATAAACTTACCTTCGAAAAGCCTGAAGAAGACTGCAGGCTGCAGTCGAAAATTAGCTAGATAAGGAACTATCTGGAGTGTGGAAGTAAGCGAAATATGGAAAATTTCCACTCTGTTGGAAGTAAATTCGTAATTCTGCTGACAATCGTCGTTTTTATTAGGATTGTCCGAAATGAATTGTTTAACCAAGGAAAGTAGAGAATCCAACTTCTCTTCTTGTTTCTCCCCGTCTTGTCGCTAACTGTGTCGGTTAACGCAACTTTTTGAGTTGTACGGGTAGGGCCGTTCAAGCTCAAGTCGATCACACTATTTTCAGTCAACGACTGTTCCACGTTAGCCCTATCTCCCGTCTCGTTTCCGTCCTTCACAAGTGACGATCCGGAAAACGAGCCCAACTCATTCCCCATTCGACGATGGGTGTGAGAACGCACATCTTTCACCGATTGCGTATTACGGGGCGGAGATCCGTGGTAGTTGATCGACTCTTTACTAATATTAGCACTCTTACTACTCTTACCGTGCCCTTTATCTTTTATTGACGATTTCGGTTTATCTGTGGGTGCAGACGACATTTTGCTTGGAATTTCCTTACTAACCTCCGAATTGCCGGAATTTGTGCATATTTTATTAGTGTTTACTTTCCGACGGTATTGATCGTCGCTCTTGGAAGCGTGCGTTTTTCCCGTTATAGCGCTCTCCTTGCAAGTCATTCCCTTCGACAAAGATGGCGCCTGTTGCACCATGTTAGCCAACAGCTCTTGGTAGACGCCGCCATTTTTTCCATCATAATGTCGGCAAACTTAGACAGTTTATCGTCGAACGATTTGTCCGCCGATTCGAATTTCGTCTCCAATTTCCTGTCCAGTTTCTTCTCAAGTGACCCCTCCAGGGAATCTTTTACTTCTTGCCGCATTTTATCCATTCTAACGTTCATTGTCGACTCTGCGGTTTTGCTGGCTGCGTGCACGAGAATCTCCATTTTTGAAGAAGATGGCGGCAACGCGTCTTGGGGCGGGAACCCGTCGAACGAAGACCCTGAATTAGATGCTTCGTCAAATACGCCATTCGACTTAGAAACCACGTCGGCACTAACCGATAGATCTTCGTTAATAGTCGCGAGTTTCTTTTCCCGTTTCATCTTGGCCAAACGCTCCCTCTTTGCACGTTGTATTGCTCGTTGATCAGTTTGCCGCCATGTTTTACGTATTTTTTGAATACTGGCAGGGTCGTGCAGTTCACACACAACGCATTTTTGCTTACTGAAATCACACTGTCTGCAACGCCTGCATGCTGGGTGATGATCGTGAACGTTCTTTTTGCATGAACACTCTGTAAAATTGCCTTCTTCGATAGCTTTAATTATCTTGTCAATCGTTTTCATACTCGGAAATACTGTAGCACGATGCTTCCTGCATCAGTGCTCATGCGATGTGAGGGAAAGATGGCGGCACACTGTGAACAAGGGAGACACAGTGGTGCACCTAGCGGGAACTAGATGAAACTAGAAAATGTTTAGGAAAGCCAAAAAATGGGTGAAATTTTTTATCTTGAGCATGGAAATCTAAAATTAAGCGATTTTAGCACGGATTACTGAAGGTAAGTATTCGCAGATAGTAAGAAAAGGACGTCTTCAATGAACCACAGGCGCCGGCGCAGCCTCTCGTCATTGCTCAGACCGGTTCATATCCCAGCCTACGTACTACGACGCTGGATCTACAGGAATTAGCTTTGGTCGCGTTGGTTCTAGATTTTCTCCCAGACGGTGCTCGCTCTGAAATTCACGAGGCATTGCAGCGTGCAGGGATTGTTGCCGAGACACGTCGCCTTGCTCCGTACATAACCGCTACGCGTGTTGGAGTTCCAGTTCATCGCCAGGTTTCGGAAAGCATTCGCTTTAGTGTATTCCCGCACCGTGACGGATGGCGTTTATACTCTGCGCAGCTACCCTTCTTCACGTTCGCCGTACCGGCTGTCACACAACGGATCGTGGATGAAAAGCTGGGCGAAGACTTGCTACGCGATGACACAGACTCCGACGACGGACGTAATGACGTTGACGACCCCAGCCAACATGAATAAGCAGTGTTTCCATTCTGTGCGTCGAGGTGTACCTGACTGATATAATCTTTTTTTTTTTTCTCGGCGTGCTGAACTGTAGTTTGCTTCAAACGATATTACTATTTTTGATATTTGTTTATGCTGGTTGTAATTCCAGACGTGTCATGATATTTGCCTTTAAGAGATGTTTACACTTGTGTTCGGTGTGTTTACCTAGTCATTTCTGGAGTTATGTTAAACTTTTGGTACTCCCCACATGTCCTCAGATGTTTAATTTTGCTAATTGTTTACACAGGTCGTAACTCCAGTTGTGTTCTTACAGTTACCTTGGGTGCCTATTGACACTAGTTGTCGGTGTGTTTATCTAGTCGTTTTATAGTGCTATACATGATCTATAATCCCCGTGTGTAATCTCAGGTACCTTCTTTTACCAATCGTTTGTCCCGGCTATAATTCTAGTCGTGCCCCTTCAATTACTTGGATAACAGTCTATGCTGGCGATTCATTATGCTACTTTTTTTTGTAACCTCTCTTTGACTTCAGAGGGTTGCCTATTATAGGGTCCAACACAGCCTATGCAGTGTTGGAGAGAAATGAAAATTGCTATATATGTAAAAGTGTGATGGCTGCATATTACAAAGCCAAGTATTATTCTGTGTTCTGATTCGTGGGAGAAATTGTTATAGCACATTCTCAATTAGGCTGCGAGTTTGCAGGTGTGTTGCGATCAACAATTTTTTTTTTGGCTGGTGGAGTGGGAAAACCAACTTTTATGTAGCCTACACGACTGGGCTGCTCGCTTGCAACTGGTCTGATTTGCTTGAAAGGATTTGCTGTTTTATTTTTCCTGGGCTTCCACTGATTTCTGCGACTGATTTCTCGCGTTAGGAATCGGGACTGTAGTCTTCACTGCCCATGTATTTGGCTCATGTATGGCCGAGTTGCGGTGAGTGGCTAAGTGGTGTTGTGCGACTCCCACCGCCTTTCAGTGATTTGCTGTGTGGGGGAGCTGAGTTTTTGTAATCATTGTGTATTGTGTTTCGGTATATCCTGTAGTGTACTTTGGGGGTGATCTCCGTGTTGGTTATGTTCGAGTGCGGCTGTTCGGGGGCACTGGTTGGTTCTTCCCATTGTTAGTTTGTCCTCGCTTGTCATCTTAATCGCTACAACCTCATGGGATCGTTCCGTATTATATTAATCAACATTTTGGTGTGGGCCACAGTTTTCTTGAAGGAGTCAACATGCATCGGGCCGTGCAAATTACTAGTACTGCACCCTGCCTGTCGCCCGGTCTCCCTGGGGCAGATCATTGCCATGATGTACGGAAAGCAAAATTTGTGTACCGTCAAGTCTTTACATTTTTTCCTCATTCGGCGGGGCTTGTCGTGCTTTTCGCATTAATTGGCAGCCAAGTTATCAGTAATTCTGTAGTCTGACAACTAATTGTCCTTCGTGTTGTGGGCTTTGGCACCACTGTAAAATCGTGGCCATTTGATTAGGCTACCAAAACCGCGGGAGGTCTAACCGGTTCCGCCACTAGCCTACTTAGTTTATGTACGCCGAATTGTTAATGACCATCGGTGGCACCGCTTTGTTTACTTATTGGCATTGATTCTGTATGTACTCAGATAATCACATTGCAGGTATTTATACGAAAAAATTTAACGGTATGATTTGTGAACCTTTCGGGCTGTTGAAGGATTTCTTTTTCCAAAATGGGGCTTTTCTGGGGCGATTTTGGAAAAGGGGAAATTTCTCTTAGCTTAAGGATTTAGACTCGGTAAATTACTTGGGGTTTCTCATGTCGCTGTAAAGCAAATTTTGTGAATGTGTAAATGATTTTGGTTGTGACCCCGTGAAGTTTTGTTGATAACCTGGTCGGTTGTGTTCCTTGATTGGTATGGTTGTTGAGGACTGGTCGGGATTAGGGATGACCTGGTACTCATATCCTGTGCTGATAAAATAGGGAAATCGCACATGCCTATGGTACTGGGATCTGACCTCCCTCCGGTTCGCTCTGGTGATATGTCGGTCGGATTGCAATTTTAGGGGACCAACTGTCGGTAGCCTCTAATGATATTCAAAGTCTTCTTGGACCTACCGTCTAGGTTGGGTTAAATTTCAATCTCACGTGGCAGAGAACAATGGTAGCTGTGCCTTGTGTGTCAGTTTTGGAACGTCAACTGTTGTGTAACTCAGGAAAATTTTGTGTGGTCGCTATACCTTTTGGGGTTGATAGCAAAAATAATTTTCTGTATTGTTTGTTTGCATTGAGTATCCTGAATGTGGGCTTCCCAAGTAGTCTGGGGCCAGGAGTGTTTGGTAAGTGCGATCTAGGCAATTTTTCGAGGTGAATGGTCGGTTGGGTCTGCCGCCTTGTCTCCTAGTGCGCTTTGCCAGTGGGATAAGGAGGTGGGTGGTACACTTTGGGCTCGTTACCCTTCTGGGTAGCCAAGGGCAGTGAGGGTTTGTCCAACCCGCGCCACCTACCGATGGTCGACCCTAACATGTAGACGCCTGGGTGCTGTAGGGTCGCATTGTGCTAGTTTAAGTATTATTTTCTGTGATTGTTGATTTTGCTGTACTCCAACTGGTTTGAAATTTTTGGGAGAATTTTAATTGTGGTTGTGTGTGAGTTGGAAAGTTGTAAGAAATTGATGGAGAGTTCTGACTGTAAATTTTGGACTGCGGGCTTCCTAACTTGAACTTTTAACATCTGCTCGGGAGCGCAGATTTGTGAGGGGGGTGAGTGTCATGGTCCTCAGTGGGCCTTCTTGCTGATTATGTGTTTGCTATTCTGTTTTCTGGTGTTAATCACTTCCGGTTGGTGAAGAGAGGTGTGAGCGAAGGCTGTGTAACAAGCGTAGCAAGGTAATAAATCGTCAATTGAATACCGTAAGAGACTTGTGTGCAGTTCTTTCGTTGGAACCACGTCTCAGGGTCAGAGACCAGACCTACAGAAGGTGCTGAAGCGCAACGAAAATTCGACCGGAGATGTGCAGAATGCACAACCACGTTGTTTTTGAGTATGAAACAGGACATTGCTTTAAAGTACCAAGAATATGAAGACCCAAAGAAACTCTGGGACTATTTGAAGGGGAAATATGCTGCAAATACCAAAATGAGAAAACTCACTGCTTTCAGAAATTTACTGAATTGCAAGATGGTAGAAGGAGAAGAGTTATCGATCTATTTGAATCAAATTCAAGAATTTGCTAGGGTAGCAAAAGTGACAGGATGCACCGCAATTACAGATGAACTTGTGCAACTCTTAATGCTGAGTGGATTGACTCCATAATACGATAATTTGCTGCTCGTCACGGACTCCTTTGATGCAGAAAAGTATAACCAAGATTAAATGGAAGATTTTCTTCTCGTAAAGTGGCCTAACCTTAATACTGTTGGTAATCACTGCCACCAACGGTGGATTTAACTGTTAAAGATAGCTAAAATTAAAGATGGGCTACATATTTATTTTACACTAAAACAACAATTAATCAATCTAGCAAACGAACTGAAGCTTAAAGCTCCTGGTTTTATTTATGCGACAGAGAATGAAAAAGACACTTTACATCATAGTTTGCTTCAAAAAGCTTTTGAAATAAATTAATTAAAAGCTCAAAGTTTGGATTTACAACAAGTAATTCACAAAAATTCAGACAAACAACGCTTGTGTTTGAATAAAGTTACATTTTCACATTAGAAAAAGTAATACTAAGTGCTCCCGGAGACACCCGCAAGACTAAACAGCCGCAACTGATAGTAGT
Organism: Lithobius niger; assembly: GCA_023313725.1. Classification (NCBI taxonomy): domain Eukaryota; kingdom Metazoa; phylum Arthropoda; class Chilopoda; order Lithobiomorpha; family Lithobiidae; genus Lithobius; species Lithobius niger. The sequence continues at coordinate 10,554 of JAHWFP010133252.1, forward strand.
CTATCTGACAGTATGTTTCATACACGATCATCCATCCACAGTTATGTTTCTAAGTTTTCCAAGTAAAAAAGATCAACCTCCCTTAGTTCACGCAGAAACTGTTTTCTAAGAAATAAAAAGCCCGGCAATTTTATACTTAGGCATCAGTATGTTTCTTTCGACTTCCACAAAGATCAAACCGTCAGTTTAAATTAAAAATCCATTTAAAGTAAACTAGAAAAATTGGTTTTTAGGAAGAGCACCACTCTTACGTTATGGGGTGGGAGAACCTAATATGCCGCTTAAGGCGTCACCACCATAATTTTGTCTAAGCTAGAGGTAAAGTTTACGAATTTAAACTATAAATTTAGAATATGGGGGTCCTAAACTAAACTTTTAAAAGCTAAACTACAACATACGAACCACTACCATTCTGCCCGGCATGGCATCCTCCGGACATGGCGTCTCCACTCCTGACTGCCGTGACCCTTCTAGCTTGAGAGATCTGTGAGCTGTGTTGTGGATGGTTTGAGCTGAGGGGTTTTTATGCTGGAGAGGGGGGAAAGCGCGGACGTCGAGGATAGCCACGGGGGTCTGATTGGCGGAGGGCCAGGAGAACAACGGAAAGTGGGAGGAGAAGTCGGTTGAACAAAGGGACTGAGTGCAGAGCCGTCTGAAGGAGTAGGGACATGTAAAGATACGCCTGTTTGAGTTTTACTCAGATGAACTTTGGGAAATAGGCCTTTACTTTGAAATACTGACTACGGAATAAATATTTACATGTTTGCAACGTGAGTAGGCTCTGGTTAAAGCTTAATACTTGAGTTTGGGTAATGCACAAAGCATTACTATTAAATTTAATAAGCTTTAACCGAAAACTGCAGTGTTATACAACACAACTAGTTTTGGCTGGGGGGGGGGGGAATTGAGGATTCGAAGTTTTATGCACAGTTTGACTTTCGGATTGGGTTGGAACAGATCTTTTTAAGAATTCTTTTGGTTTTAATAGTAGTGCAAGCTGGTAGCAACATTCGGAAGGTCTCAGTAGAGGAGAACTAAAACAAACATACATACACTAAAATTCGTGTCGGGTAGAATGCCGATGTCGAATTACGTTGGACAAATGGCAGCGTTTCTGGGGGTAAAAGATTATTATGAAAGTATAAATATGGTTAAATAACCTAGCTCAGTTGGATGCTATAACGCATGAAGTTAATTTGGAAATTAAACTTTAAAGTTGAAAGACAAAATCGATCGTTGTGGAAATTTTTCATAAGGATTGCGGCCGACAAACACAATAAAAATATCACACTGGAAATTGTCGTCTGTACATGTATGTGAGGTTAAGTACCTTCGTAGAGGAAGCCCCTCCTAAAATAAAACTAAGCTTGTGTAAGTGGGCTTTTTGCCCTAAAACTAAGAAGGATAAAATCAAAATACATGAGTACAAGTCTTCAATAATGGCGGCCATGATGAAGGAGCGCTGCGGTTGGTTTTGGACGGTTTTTAACTGTTGATTGTGGATCTTCTAGATTGAAATGTTGAATTTGGGCTTCCCAAAGAGGTAGGTATTATGGATAGCTATTAAATGTCGAAGAGTTTGACCGATTTAGTCCATTATTAAAAAAACGGCGAGATTTGCACAATCGAGGTATTTGGGCGCTCAAAGAAAAAAAAATTTGCTTGTTTGGAAAAACGAGCGTTTTTCGGCGGTCCACTTTTACAAAAGGTCAAACGTTTTTCCTGCAACAAATTCGGCCATTTTGCCAGGGATTGTCGTAACAGGAAAAAGACACAAGGTACATCCGACTCCGACGAATCACAAGAAAGGGCAAATGAAGTATGGTTCCGAATAAACAAAGTTGCTATGGAGGGAAGAAACAAATGGACCAAATGAATGGATAATAGATTCAGGTGCCAGTGTGATAATGTCCAACAGGAGGGAGGACTTTTTGATTACAAGAAGTTAAATAACAAAGTGGCATTGATGGCTGATAACTCTAGTGCTGTGGTAGCAGGAGTAGGAAGTGTGAAGATGCGTGTGAGGCACAAGAACATTGAGTTTCCGGTAGTGTATCATGTCCCATCAATTAGGACAAATGTGATTTCAGTAGGCATATTGCAGAAGGCACAGTGTTTTACGTCATTCCCGCAGGACAGGTGTGTCGTCAGACACAAGAGTGGGACCGAGATACTGAACGTGAAACGGAATAAGAGTAATTTATTCCCACTTACTGGAGTCGAGAGATGCCCAAGGAATGCTGCAAAGAAGGAAGAAGATGTCAAGCCAGTCCGACCAAAAAGATTTAAAAGGAGGGTGACATGGAAGCGGGACATCAAAGAGAAAACGGAACCAGCTCAAGCATGACAATCAACTTGGGAGCCAATAGTGGGGGAAAAGGTAGTAGAAGTTAAAGACACCGCATCAGAACTACTTACAAAGTATGCACCAGAGGGGGATGCAGATGAAAAGAATAGGATAATACTACACGACCACTTCATGCAAGCAATTGAAGATGGAAGATTATTGGCTACCCAAAATGAAATTGATTGCAGGAGTCGCAAAGTGGTGCTGAATTTTACACTAGCTGTAGATGTCCCAAGTAAAGAAAAAGACATTAGATGAATGATGTTAGCTGCCGACGTTCCCGAACCAAAGACATTCAGGGAAGCAATGAGCGGCGAGCACGCCGAAGAATGGAAAAAGGCCGCACAAGAAGAATATGACTCTTTAATGGAGAAGGGAGTGTGGACCATTCAAGAGCTACCGAAAGGAAGAAAGGCAATAGGCCATAAATAGATTTCCAAAGTCAAAGCGGATGGAGAAATCACCCGATACAAAGCACGCCTTGTGACACAAGGGTTCTCGCAGAAGTACGGCATGGACTACACGGATATGTATGCGCCAACGGCGGGCCTGAATACGGTCAGGACTCTCATATCCGTCGCGGTAACTAAATCTTGGATAATCCACCAGCTCAACATAAAAACGGCGTACCTCAACGGAGAATTGAATGAGGAAATTTTTATGCGACAACCAGAAGGGTTTACGAAGAGTGGTGATGAAGATAAGGTTTGGAGGCTGCAGAGGAGCTTATATGGGCTAAAACAATCTGGCAGGTGCTGGAATAAGACTATGAATGGGAAATTCATTAAGGAAGGTTTTAGTCGGAGCAGCGTAGATCCATGCGTCTACTTTGTGCCTAAAGAAAAAGAAAGTGATGTAATCTGTGTCTTTGTGGATGATGATGCTCTCATATCCAAAGATGAGCAGGGCATAAAAAGACTGAATGAGCTTATTGGCCATAGTTTCAAGTATCGGGACATGGGGAAGATACATAACTTCCTAGGAATAAAGATTGAAGAAATTGAAGGTGGCGGAGTGTTGCTGAGACAAGCTAGATATATTAAGGAGCTACTCAAGAAGTTTAACATGGAAGAGTGTTTCCCGGTGGGAACACCGATGGTGACCCATGGTGAACTAACGAAAAGTCAGTGTCCTAAGACAGTTGAAGATAAGATAGAAGCTCAGAAGTTTCCCTACAGAGAACTAGTGGGGGCGTTGATGTATCTAGCCATTGCAACAAGACGCGACATCTTGTATGCCGTATCGACTCTCACGAAATTTTGCTCAAATCATGGAGTGGAGCACTGGAACGCAGCCAAGAGAGTATTAAGGTATCTGAAAGGGACAATGGGATACTCTGTGAGATATCGTCCAAGCAAAAGACCACTTGAAGCATATGTAGATGCCGACTGGGCCGGCGATCGTGAAGATAGGAAGTCATGGACGGGCTATTGCTTGATGATGGCAGGAGTACCAATAGTCTGGTGTTCAGTAAAACAGACATGCATAGCCTCGTTGACCATGGAGTCTGAATATGTGGCGCTCGTGGCGTGCTCACGCGAGGTGTTGTGGATAAAGAGACTTTTGAAAGAGATTGGCCAACAGGACCTTGTCAAGGAACGTACCGTGATTTGGTGCGACAACCAGGTAGCGTTACAAAATGCGCTGGATCCTGTGCCTAACCTCAAGTCAAGACACACAGAGTTACGCTATCACATAGTGAGAGAAGTCGTGCAGCGTGAAGAGATTGCTGTGCAATATGTGAACACGAAGCACAATATTACGGGCATATTCACAAAGGCACTGAGCAAAGAAAGACACTGTCAGTTAGTGAGAAAAATGGATATTCTACCTCTTAAGGAAGAGAGCAAGGTCCAAAGTCACCAATGAGTTGGTGGAGTTCCTCACCCGTTCTAGAAGCCAGAACGTGAGTGGGGGTTATGTTGGGAAAATAAGGACGTGTCCAACAATTGGTCGCGTCCCAGCTTCAAGTGACAATACGATTGTTGCACGTGACACACGATCGCGTGTCTTGTGTTGTCAGTGTGAGTGTGTTGGAAGACTTCATGGCGTACGGAAGCAACTAAGTGTGTAGGGTCTAGCTAGGGCAATCTGTGCCTCGTCCAAAAGGAACTCGACGCTGACCCATGAAGTAAAGTGCTGTACGAGAAGGGAACCGATCGTCGCCAGAGACCGACTGATGTTCCGAGACGCAGCATGACCGCCATGTAAGTTGTCACCACGATATCCATAGTGCTAACTAAGCTATCTGTTCACAATCTGCACCTCTGCAATATTTATGAGTGGGGCTTTTCTTCAGCCTCCCCATCAGTTTTTGTAACAAATAAACATTGCTTATATTTCGTCGCATGTTCTGTTGAATTTATGTATTACTCTAGATACTATATAACTTCACAGAGATTCACGAAGCTTGTCTTCGTTTGTTGTAACAAATTGGTGTTTGCTAAAAATCGCAACCAAAGGTGCTGCTTGTGTACATTTAGTTCAGAATACGGTAAAGTCTGTGATTTGTAACCATGCCCCGTGGGGAAGTAATGCTGCGGCATGTGCCTGTCCAACATTGCCTTGAAGCAGTCAATTGAGCTAGCCTTGCACAGGTCGTCAGGAAGACAGTAACGGCAACAGAGAAAAAGTGATTCCGCAAATTAAGTATACTGTGTGGCTTGTGTAGCTTGAGGGAGTTCCCTCTTAAGTTAGTGGTGGTGGCCATCGTGAAAAACTCGTTTGGGTCGAGTCTGTAATACCCCTTGAGGAATTTTAAGCACTCAATTAGCATGCCCCCGTTTTTCGTCTCTGTTCCAGAGTTGGATAGACTCAGCCGCTCCTCGTAGCCCACCTTATCCTTCATGAAAACACGAGAAGCGAGTCGCTGCATGCTGTCCAGCAAATGAATGTTATGCTGTAACCATGGAGCCCATGCTGCACTGGAGAACTCCACAAGTGGCCGGATGAGAACCTAATGGACTCTAGCAAAGTTTTCAGGAGAAAGCCTAGGTAAATGCCTGGAAAGGAAGCCAGCCATTCGCTTAGCCTTAGCAGGAGCCGCAGCACACTGCTTGCTTACAGACAGATCGGACTCCATAATAACGCCCAGGTCCTTGATTTGGTAGGTATCCTTGAATCTCTTATGGTCCAGATGATATGGCTTCTTTAACCCTTTGCGCTAAGGGCTTATAACTGACTTGTAGAAAAAAAAATCGTAGCTTCTCACCCACTTGAAGTACTTAGGGAAGAAACGTGTCATTTTTCCCCTTAATGTTCTGGCCTTCATAGCCCATTTTTTAGTTTCCTATAATTGACTGGAAGTTTTTGATGTGACTTGTACAAGAGCTATCAACAGTGATTATGCAGCGGGTGCATTTGGGTGCACCCGTCCTTAAAGGGTTAAGTTTTCGTGCCCCATATGCATAACGAAGCTCAGGGTGGAGCCTCATGCCATTGGCGAAGTACCAGGATTAGAGAAGATCGATGCCACTTTAAAGCACGTTAGCGTTGCTCCTTTCGTTGATCTTTGCAGAGTCTTAGACATCGTCTGCAAACTTGTAGTAGTCGCCCTGGAGTGCTGCATATGATTCACTTGTGTAAAGGGCAAACGGCTTCGGGCCGAGCACTGAGCCTTGTGGCACGCCAGAAGTAACAGGGAACCATTAGGAAGCTTCCCCATTAGCGATAACTCTCTGCTCTCTGTCTTCTTAAAAGCTAGAGATCCATTTAACCTTTTCAACACTAACCCCGCGGGAGCACAGGTCGTAGTTAAGGATGCCATGTACCGCCGTATCGAAGGCCTTTTCAACGCCTGCAAAGAAGATGTCGACTGCCTTACCCTCATCGACTGCCTTCGTCCATTGGTTTCTAGCAATAACGTGATTCGTCATGCATGACCTACCTGGAACAACGCCGTGTTGAGTGTCATCGGAGATGCCAAGTTCATCAAGTTCCTGATTAAGTTCTGCCAGGAACATCCTTTCACAAATCTTGCTTACACAAAGGAGAAGACTCACTGGATGGTAGTTCAGTGCTGAAAGCCTAGATCCTTTCTTTTTGTAGATGGGCGTTATGTTGGCCCTCTTCCAGTTTTGTGGTACCGTTCCATGACTGAAGCTGTAAACGCGGTCTCGTATCAGACGCTCGTGGTGAGGACACCTCAAC
>JAHWFP010133255.1:0-22751 GCA_023313725.1 Lithobius niger
TCCATGCTGATCCTTTTTAACTTTGTATACCCATTTGGTACCTAGGATCTTTTTGCCTTTTAGAGGTGGTACTTCTTCGTACACACCACGACGTTTGAAAGAGTCTATTTCTTCTCGTCACCATGCACATTTTATGCCCAACCACAAGATCGTGAAACCTCTGTGAACCGAGCTATTAGAAAAATAGCATACTTCGAAATAGCATTGCGGAAGGTTGGGGCCGCGCGGTTAAACTGATGCGGGTCGAAAACTGTCCGTCTAAACATCATGAAACTCGGTGTGAGAATAGCCCTTGGCACATTTTAAGCCTATCTCCATGTCTGCAACCCCTCTGTGAGCGACGCAATTCAAAAAAAAACCTGCGGCCACCTAAAAAACCCACCAGCTCACGCGGTTAAATGGTCGGGGCTCAAAAACTGGCCGTCTAAACTTCATGAAACTCGATGTGTGAGTAGCCTTCGTCTGTGCGCGCAATTCAAGCCTATCCCCAGGTCTGTGATACCTCTGTGGTGAGCCAAGCTATTAAAAAAAAACCTGCGACGAAAAATGAAAACTGGTCGGATCGCAGCCAAAATCAGCATGCGCGTGGGGGACGATGCAAGATGGACGTCCCCAGAAGATGGACGCCGTGCCACGAACCCTGTTGCATTGATGACCCTACAAGCACGTTTCGTAGCATTACGGAAGGTACAGAAAATCGTTCAAACGGCCGGAGCTGGCCATCTAAACTTGATGAAACTCGGTGTGACGTTGGCCGTCATCCAGACGCACATTTTAAGCCCAAGCACAAGTCCGTGACATCTCTTTCAGCCGAGCTATTTGAAAAAAAAACCCTCACACGACGCGAAACCAGCGTTGGTAACGAAGGAAAAATGAAAAGTGCTCGGATCACGACCAAAATTGGCATGCGCCCGAAGACGATGCTAGATGGACTGCCCCAGAAGATAGGCGCCCTGGCACCAACCCTGTGGTGCTGGCATCCAAAGTCGCACTTTTCGTATCATTACGGAAGGTACGGAAAATCGGTTAAAGTGCCGGGGATCAAAAACTGGCCGTCTAAACATCATGAAACTTGGTGACAGAGTATACCTCGTCCCTATGCACATTTTAAGCACAACCACAAGTTCGTGAGACCTCTGTGAGCCGAGCTATTCGAAAAAAAACCTGCGATAGCACTTTGAAAAAAAACTAAGACCCACTAACGTAACGTAACCTAAGGACAGGTATGCTGTTACTCCATAACCGCTCGTGTTTTAGGTCTGAAACTTGGTAGCCACGGGTATTTCGTCCTCCTAAAGCGATCTAGCCTATCCCCAGGGTCGTAGCTCGCCTCGTTCGTCCGCTATTGACGGTCGAAGTATTTAGGCCTGTATGGCCTATATAGGCCTACAATCAAAGTCGGTTTATTTAATAGTGCTCCTTCTACTAGGGCTGTGGGTCTGAAATTTTTTGGACGTTCTGGGGTTATAGCCAGCTAGGCGCCCACCGAGTTTGAAGTGTCTAGGACGTTTAGTTCGGGATTGGGGAACTTGAAACCAATGAAGAGCACTGGGCGTCAAAAGACGGGATTTTTCCTATGGGAGATAGAGCTATGATTCCTTTTCGGTGTTGAGAGAGTTCCTTCAGCTGGGTGCACACCATATTTGAAGGGTCTAGGACGTTTGGCATTAGCGAACTTGAAGGTTTGTGTAGGTATTGATGGAGTTTGCTGCAATAACATGAGGGATGATGGACACCTGTTCCAGCAACTTGTCTGCTTGCATCCCAGGACTAAAGACCGGTGTACTTTGAACCGGAGACATGCGTGGTTGAAGCCAAACGGTTAAAGGGGCCTACCCGCCACATGCGAATCATTTCTTCGACCAGAAGCGGGCAGACAAGATGACGGCTGCAGCGGCACCCGATGGACGACTTTCCCAGCTGCCTCGTAGTAGAAAAGTTTAGGGCCGGCAAGACTTAGAGGGAACTTCATCGGGTTTGGACGGAAGAGCTGAGCGAGTACCAGGACAAGAAAAGTTTCTCCGGACCTTCAATGGGCTACATTTGCAGATGCAACAAGAAGAGCAAGGAGTTGGATTTTTTCATGGAATTATTCGGTGAGACCGCAGATTTCATCGTAAGGAGGACCAACCAATTCATGGAAGACAGGGCCAGCTATGCCAAACGCAGTAAACGGAACGTCACGTCAGCCAACAGACCAGGACCAAATGACAATGCAGGGACTTCGACTCACGGGAAGCCATCGGCCGTGGAGGACAACAGTCGAGTCATTGGTTCCGCCACCACGTCCATCACCACCCAACATCACTTACTGCCGGTTTTTACCACTCACTGGAATTCCGAGTGGAGTGAACCACAGCTGGGAATACCACAACCAGACGTCCGCATGGAAGAAGCAGCCAGGTCAAGTCAAGCATAGCCGCTAATGCTAGAAACAGATGTAGCCAGGGAGGAGGACGAATCAGAGTACCCATATTACTGCGTGGAATATTAGGACTACTACGAAGGCAACAGCCAAGAATCAGTCAATGATGAGGATGTGTTAGTTGATGAACTAAAAGATACCGAGTCAGAGGACGATGCCGACGCCTGCCTTACGATGTCCAGCAGTGAGGAGGAAGAAGCAAGGCAAGACAGTACTCCACGACCACCAAGGAGAGACAGCCAGGGGAACAAGTAGTCCCTCAGCCAGGGGAACAAGTAGAGGCAATTTCCAACTCCAGCCAAGACCCAGCAGTAACAACAACCACGCGAGTCTGCCAAACATCGCCGAAATGAAAAAACCACATCCCACTCCCACGTGGGTACCATTGACGAAAGACGAGTTTCTGGCCTTCATCGGAATACTGGTAATCATGGGATACAACGACTTGCCGGAGATGGCACAGTATTGGTCCACGTCCCCAGACCTGGGAAACCACTCCATCAGATCGACCATGACTAGAACAAGGTTCAATCAAATTTGGAACAACTTTCGGCTGTCCGAAGAACCGTCTTCACCGGTACTGATCCCCAGACTGTATCGCCCACGACCAGGCAAGCCATGGAATATCAGAAGGCCAAGGAGGACATGGACGCAATAATGAAGGTGCGACCGATGATGGACCATCATCCAGGCATTCCCCAAGTGCAGGAACCCCGGAACAGTTCTCTGCATAGACGAATCCATGACTGCATACACTGGAAGATCCAAGATCAAGGAATACCAGCCCAAGAAGCCCATCAAGGTCGGCTTTGAACACTTCACTCTCTGCGACCCGTTCGACGGTTACATCCACAACGACGAGGCACACAATGGAAAAAAGCGCTACATGGCCATGTTATATTTATCCTTTGTCGGTCACCTGTGGCCGTGTGGGTTTAAAACTAAAGTTAGGCCTATTAGTAATATTGTTCTCCACACAATATCTTTCAATGTCTTTCCTGATTCGTAACCTCTGTCCACCTGGAGAATTATAGTACACATCTATGCGTGTCCCGGTCTTCCTGGGGATTTCTAGTCGCTGCCATGTGGTGAAGTCTTCTTCTCGAGTTTGCTTGATTTTATCTTGACTCGACGAAGTCCTCGTCGTATCAGGTGCACTTGTCGTAGGTGGCTGCGAGGATCCCGGTAAAGACCCAGCCCTGGAACGCATTTGTGGAGTGCTTAGAGGATAAGTTGGAAGTGGCTTAGGTTCATCATCGTCTTCCAAATTTAGCCAAACAACTTGTCGCAAGTCCCTATCTTGTGTGAACTTTGCTGGCTTGCTCCAGATGCAGGACTCGTCCACCTTGCAATGCTTTGTCTCATAAACGTCATTTGTGATTGGGTCCCAGATGCGATACCCCACTGTGTGTACAGCGTAGCCCACTAACACACCTATCCAGGCATTCCCGTCGAGTTTGTCACGACCTGGTTGTGGGATATGAACAAACACCTTTGATCCAATGAGTTTCACATATCTTAATGAAATGTCCCTGTTGAATAGTTTCACATATGGTGTCTCTCCTTTAAGCCGAGAGTGGGGAAACCTATTCTTCAAATGCACAACACTTAATGCTAGCTCTGCCCATATCCTCCTGGGCAGTTTTGTGTCTATGAACAGGGATCGAATGGCTTCAACTAAGGTACGGTTAAATCGTTCACTGACCCCATTCATTTCTGGTGAGTAAAGGTTCGTTCTTTCGTATCTTGTACCCACAGAACTTAAGTATGTTCGGAAAGCTTGGCTCTCATATTCCAAACCATTGTCCGTCCGGAGGCAGCCAATCTTGCAGCCAAACTGAGCCTCTACTTCAGCTTGGTACTTCTTAAAAGTTGGCAGCACATCACTCTTCTGCTTCAGGACGTATATCCATGCATACCTTGTATAGTCATCAATGAAAGTTAGTATGTGTCTTGCTTTGCCTAGGGAGGTTACCCTGCTCGGTCCCCAGAGATCAGAATGAATTAATTCTAACCGGCGTTGGCTCCGTATATTATCAAACCCACGGAATGCTTGTCGAGTAGATTTAGCTATAGCACACGTTTCACATTTTTGTGTAGGCACTGTGAGTTAGACCATGCACCTGCTCAGATTTCTTTAACTTCACCAAACCCTTATGATGTTGGTGTGCTAGTCTTCTATGCCAGATATCCATGGAGACTGTAGACGCACTCTCACTGTGTGCTCCTTCGTCACCTGAGTTTTACAGCTAATTTTAGATACATCAAAGGCATGATTACCAATTGACACTATGTTTTTTACTCTATATAGATTATTTACCAATTCCCCTCGCCGTAGACATGTCTGCGGATTAACCTTATAGATTAACACCTCTGATTTGTGTACAAGAACGTGATACCCTGCTACGTTAATTTTGGATACACTGATTAGATTTTTCGAAAACCCTGGAACAAAAAGCACATTTTTAAGAACAATTTGCCCCTGTGTGTTATTTCCCACGTTTGTAACCATCTTTATATCACCAATGCCCACCACATGAGACATCCCCTTTCCCAAAACCAATTTCAAATTTTTCACTGTGCAGAAGTTTGTAAACCACTGTCGGTTACTGCACACATGATCTGTGGAACCAGAATCTAGGATCCAGTCGTTAGGACGATGATCACTTTGTGTTTGATTGGCGTGAGCACTCTTCGCGGTAAACACATTTTCATGGGTTGCCGAATGAACTTGTGGGTTGAAGCACTGCGTAGGCCTATGAAGCTTTTTTCACACTTCACATTCACTTTTGAAACACAGAAGCTACCTTGCAATACACTGGCAACATTTGCTTGTTGCAATGGCTGCTGCACACTTTTACCTCTACCGCCACCGCGTCTGCCACACCGTCGTCCCAAGGTGCTGCTCTTCTGGTGCGGTGCTGTAAACTGTAGCATCCCACTAGCTGCTGTTGACGAGAGGTGAGGACACGATCTTTGAAAATGGTCGCTTTCGCCACAGGAAAAACATGTTAGGCCTCCTCGGTTCACCTTCATGCTTCTTCCCATCTGCTGTGATCGTGTCTTGTTTGGAGGTTTCCTGCCCATCTGGTCGCCCCCTTGATAAGTGAACATGGCATTTGTAGACTCGTCACGCTGTTGCCGCAGTGTGTCATCGGATACTTTCAGCTTCAGCCTTGTATATTCACTTAGAAGCAGGTCGCGCACTGCTTTTGAACTGAACTTCGTATCTTCAAGGTGGTTGCTGCACGGTATTTTCGTATTCTGGCGGTAATAAGTCTAAGTACTGGAATGCCAACTCTTCGTCTGGGATGGTGGCCCCTAAATTTTTTAGGTCCTTTGCACTCTTGTCCACTCTGGCAAGAAAAATTGCCATCTCTTCGTTCTTTTCCAGCCTCAATGCCAGAAACGTCCGCCGCAGCTTAGCTCGTCGCGCTCTTGAAGTTGATTGAACCACTGCCTTAGGTGTGTCCCAAGCCTCTTTGGGTGAGGTGGTGTCTGTCACTACACTCTGCAATTCTTCACTCACATATAGACAGATGAGTGCATGAGCCCTGTTGCTTCTCTTCTTGAATTCAACAATTTCAGTGGCCGTAGCAGTCTTTGACAACACTTCTGATCCATCAATGAAGCCTGCTAGATCCTTTTCCGTTAATAAGAATCTACAATTAATTCCCCATGTCTCATAATTGTCAACAGTGAGTTTGCGAATAGCCACTTTAGTGCCACCTGCATCTGCTATTGCATCCATATTATTTTCAATCCCCAAATTGATGATGGAGTAACAAAATTCACTGCAGATATGCATTTTAATGTTGCACGGCGGTCAAATTCACGGTTCGTGGCCCTCACTACAACGTCAGTCCGCTTAACCCTCGCTACAGCGAATATGTGTTGGCCCTCGCTACAACAACGTTAATAAAACCCCAGACTAGTCCATCCAGCCTCAATACACATCTATTTTTGATGCATCCAGTCCTGCCAGTTACAAATAATTAATTTTGGGCACTGAGTAAATAGTTATTTTGGCGTTATCGCTTATACAGCGGCCGTGTCCGTAAAACCTCGCTATAACGAAGCGCTATTTTCGAATTTGTTTCATGCGGAAATGTTCAAGTATGCTGCCTAACAATGGACGAATCTTCTTCTTGGGAATGTTATGTGCCCCTACACATCACCAGTTAATAGTTTAGGACCCCAAAAGTACATTTTGAAACCAAAAGTTCGTCTCATACCAGCCCTATCCACATGTTCCCTGTGGTCGCCGCCATCTTGGATTTGGCTGTTGTAAAAGGCGAAAACGGAATTTTCCACTAGCTAGTTCGTGGATGACACAATTTTCCACAATTTTGTTCGTGGAAAAACCACGCTCTGCTACCATTTGTTATATTTAACTACCTTAATTGCTAGTGAAAGAAGATTCCGAAGGCAGGCATACTTATTTAGCTGTTTTATTCGACAGCACTTGATTACACGTCGTCTTACAGGCATGGCGTTTCACTCTAGACAGGAAGTGGAAGTCAATAATGCCACCTGTTGGCGACTTCCCAAAACACAATTCAAACGAAAGTGAAACCCAAACAGTTAGGCCTATAAGCATATCGGACACATTATGTAAGAACCAAGAAAACGGGGAAAACTATTTTGCCCCAACAGGCCATTGACCCCGCCCAAGACCCCGCCAAGGAACTCGAGAACAACAAGATGGCTCACACAACGATCTACACCGTGCGCCACTACCTCAACCAGGGTTACACCATCGTCTGCGACAACCGCTTCACTTCGGCATTGCTGTTTCAGGTCCTCTACGCCAAGCTAGGAACCTTCGGATGCGGGAGCCTACGCGCCAATGCTGCCGAATGTCATACAAGTTCACGGAGGAGTTGCGCAAATTCAAGAAGTAGCACGAACGTGGCGACAGTATCCTGCGTCAGAGCGGCCGGCTACTGCTGATCATCTTGTGTGACACCCAGGCTGTCCCTCTACTTAGCACCCACGTGGATCCCTTGGCTGGAAAATGAACCGACGGAAGACTCATCGGGGCCAAAAACACCTGCCCACTTGCCCACCGGCAGCCACGACTTATATGGAGTGCATGAATGGCGTGGACATGGCCAATCACCTCATCTCCTCGTTCTGCGTCGGCAGGAGGTCCATTAGATGGCACCGCTACCTTTTCTTTCAAAAACTCAACCAGATTCTCGTCAACGCCAGGCTCAATATGGTCATGGTTTGCGGCCTCGATAAGGCCGGCAAATGCTCCCACCCGACTTACCGAAGATCCCTGGCCAACCAACTCATCAATCGAGTACGCAAGGCGCGCCCCATAATAGGACTTCCAGCCGTCTTGGGTACCAGTCACCGCTACGAAAAGAGTACAAGGAGCCGCAGATGTCGGGTGTGCAGGAAGTACAGACAGGAATGGCACTAGACCATCTGGTGGTGTGCCATTTGTTGCACGAACGTGTGCACGGACGAAAGCTTGAGAAGAAGGCACGGTGGTCGAACTTGTTGACAGCTGCATCAAAATCGTCTGGATCTCGATTTTGAGGCTTAACTTTCAATAACTTGTATAGCTTTGTACAGCCAACGCCGAATAAACCTTGTAACCTTTGTTCAGAATTATGTTTTCCCTTTGCTTAACTGTGACTTTGTCTTTTCAGGAAAAGACTAAAAACCCCAAACCTCACTGTTGCTGGACCCAGTATTCGTCGTGGCTCCAGGGACACAACCCGAGTCTGAAACAGCGACGAATGCCAGGCCTCAAGTGATGGTGGGGTGTGGGGTTTTCTTTGGGTGGGACTTTGACCGCTTGGTTATCTAGACTTAGCCAAATTCTCTGGGTATTGCGATGTTAACCGTCACCATATGGGATATTGAAAAAAGTCAGAAAAAAGCCAAACCCTGCCTAATTGCGGGGTCTGGCACCACTAGGTTATCTGGACTTAGCCAAATTCTCTGGGTATTGCAATGTTAACCGTCCCATAGCGGGTATTGAAAAAAAGGTCAGAAGAAAACCCAAACCCTCATTACGGGGTCTGGAAAAATTATCCGGGTGTCGCGATGTTAACAGTCAACATTTAATGCTAAAAAATAGCCAAACTCCACCACTGCGGATCTAGGCTTGTACGTGGGTCTCTTTCGATTCAAGGATGGTCGAGAACAAGTCCATCCCTAAGTACAAAGTTCCTTTTTTTGGACTTAGCCACATGCTTAGGTCACCCTTGCTTAGTAATTAAGGTAAAAGTGGTCTCTGCTCGCCATCACACCCTCATGATCTACAGTCATCGATCGCCTAACCTTTGAGACCAGAAGGAAAGACAGGCCTCAGGTGGATCACTACACTTTTCCAACCATCCAACCTTGACAGAACTCATCGAAAAACACGACCGTACCAATGTTCGACACCTAGCTACCTCATCAGACAGCTAGTTCATGAATGTCTCGTCAAACACCTACTTAGTCTAGCACCGGCAACTCTCGAAACGACTGCCCTTCAAACAAGTTCCAACCAGTCTTTGCTGCAGGTCCAATGGCTCAGCTCCAGTTCAGAATGGCCTCCCACTCGTTACCAAAACGAAGCCGCTAGTCCAACTACTCCGACCAGTTCCAAGAGACTGCTGCTACTACCTCTCCGAGCTTAAAGGGCTCACCGCCACTATGACTACTAGGTCCGGCAGTGCTCTGGAGATGTGCCACAGGACGAACCCAAAACTCACTGCCAAAGCGTTGCCACCAGTCCAAATGGCTCAAACAGCTTAGAACCTTCTAAGCCCGAAGGCGAGGCCAGGCTGCTCGTCGCCAAGTCTTTGCTGCCGGTCCAACGGCTCAACCCAGTTTAGAAAGGCGTCCCAATCTTCACCAAGCAAAGTCACTAGTCCACACAGCTCCAACCTAGTTTAGAACATCGAGACCAATTTCGAGGTTAATCGATTTTCCGTACCGTCCGTAATGCTACGAAAAGTGCGACTTTGGATGCTTGCGATACAGGGTTGGGGCCAGGACGCTCATCTATCTGGGGCCGTCCATCTAGCATCGTTCCCGGGCTCATGCCGATTTTGGCGGCGATCCAAACATTTTTCCTGCGTAACGCTGGTTTCGAGTGTACACGGGAGAAGCAAACATCCGTGACATGGTGATAGGTTTGAAACATGCGTACGGACGAGGGCTATTCTCATACCGAGTTTCATGATGTTTAGACAGAAAGTTTTTTAGCCCCATCAGTTAACCACATGGCCCTACCTTCTGCAATGCTATTTCTCGAAGTGGCATCGCAGGGTTTTTTTCGAATAGCTCGGCTCACAGAAGTCTCACGGACTTGTGGTTGGGCTAGCCTGACACCGAGTTTCATCAAGTTCACAGTCCCGACACTTTAACTATTTCCCGTACCTTCCGTACTGCTACGAAAAGTGCGACTATTGGATGCCAGCATGACAGGGTTGTAGGAAGGCGCCCATCTTCTGGGGCCATGTATCTTGCATCATCTTCCGCGCGCATACCGTTTTTGGCTATGATCTGACCACTTTTCATTTTTCCTGCGTTAGAAATGCTGGTTTCGAATGTACGCGGGTGAAGCCGACCATCTATGGGGCCGCTCAGGGTTTTCTACATTTTTTTCATTAACACGAAAACTATTCGTCCGATTTTGATAGGGCAAGTAGATAGGTCTCTTTATGGCCGATCAAACAAGCCTAACCCTATCTACTTTCCAAAATTCAGACATCTAGCATTTCTAGTTCTCGGTTTCCCTGCGTTAACAGCGCTAGGTGTACAGTCCGAAGCATATACAGGGACTGTAGTCTTGCTGCATCTCTGGCTGTATCTCTGGCTGTATCTCTGGCTGTATCTCTGGCTGTATCTCTGGCTGTACTAGCTGTAGTGGCTGTTCTAGCTGGCCGATCGAAGTGTATGGATGCCTTCGGCATGCCTTGGGTTATCTTGCGCGGTGGTTCATTTGCCTCGGTTAGCAACGCTAGGTGTACTCTCGAACCTAGCGCGGCCGAACCTGGTTTTGCAACCTATCAAAGCAGGATTTGTTCAGGGCTTTGGCTACTCCATTGGCACGGGTTAGAGAATGTCATTTTCGTTAGCAGGAATCCCCTTCTTCTGCATTAGCAACGCTGATGGAGGGGTCCAAATTATAGGTATGGAGGGCAGCTTGGCGTGACCGAAAAGCCATGGTATGCCAAATACATGTCGGACCTTGGGTTATTGAAGTAGATAATGGTACGAAAGAGCTTTTGGCAGAATGAGTCCATGTTTGGCCGGAGGAATGCCTGATCTTCAGCAGATGATGGGAAAAGAAGGCGCTTGGTAGCATTTTAGTCGAAGGCATGTACCTAGAGTTCCGCCACGTGGTTAAGGCTCCACGCTCGGCCAAGGCATGAGGCATACGTGGATTTTGAGGCTGAATGCTTGTTTTTTAGCCGAAGGATTGCCAGACCTTGTGCAGATGGTAGGAAAAGAAGGCGCCAAGTCGAATTTTAGCTGAAGGCCATGCCGCAAATGGTTTGGAGTCGAGAGCCAATCATGGCCCGAAGGTAGGCTGGCAACCAAAGGTAGCGAAGACTTATCTGCAACAAAACGCCCTTTGGTGTCAGGGGCTGAGAGCTAGCAACAGGTGTGTCGGTGGCATCAAATGGCTTGCGGACGTGCCCGCTATCATGCAAATAGCAAGTGAGCCAATCATAACGTTGGGTTGGTTCCCCGAAGAACCGAGCAGAACTGACGCAAGGGTCGGGAAACTTTGTCGTATTAGTCTATGGTAGTTTCCAAAGAATCGAGGTTATTTGTCTGAGGACGCACTGGACATGGGCACCAGTGCCGAGGGCAAAAAACCTCCACCGCATATGCAGAGATTAGGCTGTCTGACCCGTCCAGTGGTAACTTCCTCATTCCATGTTAACACGAACACCCGGGCAGACCAGGCCCCTGTCTGCCGCTGGTCGGGACACAAACAACTGTAACCCTACAATCCTTTCTGGACATCTGTATCAACATGACGGGAATTTGATGGTAACCAAGTCTCTCTAAGACTTGATCAGATCACAACGTGAGTCAGAAGGTATTTTCTCAAACAATAACCGCACTCTTTGATTGGACATATCTTTTTACGCTAGAATTGCTTTCCGTTACGATACGATCGCAATGTGGGTCAGAAGGCATTTAACCCAACCTGCAACGTTTTCCGTTACACAGAGGCAGCCAACACCGATGCATGTGCGGCGAATTAGCCCCCGGCTCCCTAAGTATTTCCTCACATATTCGGAATGCTGGGTGAGCTGGGTTGCTTTCTGCTGTGGTAAAAAATTATGGTGCAGAGAATTTCGCTAAGTTCAAAAAATCAAGAAGTAGTGAGTTCACTGGAAACTTGAGCTGATTGAACAAGTGGGTCAGCAGGCCGAGAATTTGGCTAAGTCCAAACGAACTGTTCCTCTGGCTGTCAATAAATTTTCGGTTAGCAACGCTAGGCGCACTCTCGAACCTAGCGTGGTCAAACCTGGCTTTTCAACTGTTCAAAGCAGGATTTGTTCAGGGATTTGGCTACTCCATGCCGCCAAACCGCACTTTGGCACGGGTAAGAGAATCTCGTTTTCGTTCGTAGGAATCCCCTTCTTTTGCGTTAGCAACATTGATGTAGGGGTCCAAATCATAGGTATGGAGGGCAAGTTGGCGAGACCGAAAAGCCACGCTACGCCACATACATGTTGGCCCTTGGGTGATTGAAGTAGATATGTGGTACGAAAGGGCTTTGCTTCTCAACCATGATCACTCAAGTTCAACTAACACCTCGGTGATTGTTAATTAAGCTTGAGTGATTATGGCTTGGGACACAAAACTTCTCGTGGTGGTAGGCTTGTTGGCTCTATTAGACCAAGTGAAAAAAAATGCGTTCTCAGGCCCTGCGTGGTGGTCATTCTCTCCCCCCCAACCAAACTCAATTTATCATTGCACAAACCAATTCTGTTAGGCCAAATAACTTATTTAAGCTAACTTAACCCGTTGACTCCCACCATGCTAAGAACTGCTCTGCACTCATATGCCAGGTAATGCAGTGAAGCCCTTAAAAGCATGCTGCGCAAGCAGTGTCCACACCACTGCTGGCTGTAATTTATCTTTGTTCTTTAGCAATTGCTTTCCCAAAATTAAGTGTCTTTTATTCCTCCAACACCCCCCCCCACCCCGAAAAAATACAGAAACCTTGTAAATAGCTGGTTAGCATACGCAATGGCTTCCGATAAGCATTGGCTTCCAAATAGAAAACACAATTTCGAGGAACAACTGCTTATCTGAACCAATTATATATAGAATTACTATATTTTGTTGCCCCCCCTCCCCCCAAAAATACAGTAATGCTATAAATAGTTGGAGAAAAAGAAAACACACAATTTCTTGCTTATTTGAAATAGAAAATAGAGAAACGCTGTAAATAACTGGTTCAACCAAATAATTGCTTCTCAAATAATATGTTTTCTATTCCTCCAACCCAGTTGATTTGGTGGGGGGGGGGATTTGGATGAATAGAAATACAATTTTGGGGAAACAATTGCTATTTGACCTACCTATTGATAGCATGTCTGTATTTGTTTTGGGGGGTGGGGGTTTGGAGAAATAGAATACACATACAATTTTGGGGAAGCAAGTGCCTATTTGAACCAGCTATATACAGTGTTTCTGTACTTTTTGGGGGGTGTGGGGGGAGGACGGGTTGAAGGAATAGAAAACACACAATTTTGAGGAAGCAGTTACTTATCTGAAATTAAAAAAAAATACGTAACATGCTGTAAACGAAACGGGTCACTTCCGTAAGTTCCATCTACAGATTTAGCTTCGTCGTCAATATCAGATATATCAGACAATTCATAGTCACTAAAATCAACATCCTCCTCTTCTGGTACATATTCCGAGTCACTACCGTCATTTTCTTCCATTTTTACACTTCATGTTTGCAATAAAATTTAGAAAAGCACAGTTGGATGCATGCTCGGCAAATGTAAACAAACCAGCTTCGTTAGGCCTAACCAGCGCTAGTGCGCTTACGTCGGGCTGGAAATTGCAGCTTGTAAATTCAGTCACTTACCATTGATCTGATCCTCTTCTGGAACGATTCACGATGAACCATTATCATTTTCCACAGCCTTTATGCTATATGATTACAGCCAGGCTAGCCGAAAACTACTAAAACCGGTAGAAAACGAAGCGGCCGCACGGTCGTCATTCAAGCAGAAAGGCTTGATCGCGGCGCCCTTCAGAAGGCCACATTGTTGTGTCCAACGTGGTCTGTGAATGGCTGAAAACAACGTGGAATTTCACTGGCTAAATCTTTTGTTACGTCACAGCCAACAAATAGCCTCTTTCTGCATCCTACCAGTGTAAAATAAAAGTATTGTTGGGCCCAACCACGCTTGGTGTGCTTTGTATTTGACAACGTAAACAAACACGTACGGGTCGTACGTGTGGTAGGAGATAGCAGCGTTTTAAGCACGTACGGGTCGTACGTCTGGTATTCAAGAGGTTAACATTCAATTATTGTGCACTGTGATAAGTTACCACTTATAGGTCTAAAAATTGATCCAAGTATTTTGGGCAGTAAAACTTGACCTTTATTACTATTGGAATGAAAATGACCGAGAACCAGACATGCTTGTTCTCCTGTACTGCATCACCCTGGTAGCTTAGTCGAAAAAAGTGCCCAAGGGCAAAACAGGTCTTGAACAAGACTTGTAGGCTAGTTTATTCATCCTGCTTTCCGATTCTTGTCATATTGACTTGAATTCAGTATGTAAGCAAGAAACCTGGAATCTGGTCATATGAAAGATTTTTTATTGAAGTACATATTCATTAAAAAGAA
Source organism: Lithobius niger (assembly GCA_023313725.1). Classification (NCBI taxonomy): domain Eukaryota; kingdom Metazoa; phylum Arthropoda; class Chilopoda; order Lithobiomorpha; family Lithobiidae; genus Lithobius; species Lithobius niger. Next base: position 14,277 of record JAHWFP010133255.1, read on the forward strand.
CTCTGTTCACATTTAACCATTAAAAATAAATTTCATCTTGTTGTCATGACATGACTACACGCATCTAACCCCGTTTTTATCTATTCGGCGAGATGTATTACGATAATTATTAATTTAGTTTACCAATCTTATAAATAGTCTGCATATAATTATATACTTAAAATACTTACTTTTCATTGTAATGGTCCATTAAAGGGTTATATCACTGCCACACGCACTATCCGTAATGGCCACCACGGAGTCTGGAGTGAGAACTCTCCTATTGTTTTTGAAGGAGGCATTTCCCGCAAAAAGTCCGATGCATTTTTTTGTGTTCCAAATTTTTGATCATTTGTCGTCTAATGAAAGCCTTCTCCACGGGGTCCATTTTCCCAGCTAATGAGTTAATACCAATGTGTAGAGAGAGCCTTTGCAGGTTAGAGTACGTTGAACCATAATATTCAGTCTAGCATCAATAGAATCTGTTTTGAAATTCACGATTCTCATTCAACAAGCTTCTGTTTTGTAATAGAAGCTTGTTGTACTTAATTATTGCAAACCGGGAGTAGGATCTGGAGTCAGCCCTTGACTAACAGCAAGGTCATTGGATAAAAACTATAGTATTAAAACCTGTATTTTTTGTTTGTGTGAGCTAGTTTCTTATTCATCAAATACGTAACGGTAATGATTTTACCTCTGTTGATATCTAGAGATTCTTAAAGCTAATTTAACAAATAGCTCTAGAGCTTGATAGCTAATATGACTTTAATGTTGCTAAGCATAAATACAGGCAATAAAAGGAATAAACGAATGTGATTTAATGAAAACTCTATAAAGAAACTAAATATGAGTTAACAATGTTGGAATCTATTGTCCATATTGTTTGTTACTGAGGACTATAATATTGCTAATTTTACAATGCAAAAGTTAACGCTATTCCTAGATAAATTCAAACAAAACGTATGAATGAATAGTAACAAAAAAGAAATAAAATATTTAGATTGTCCAGGGTGGGGCAGAAAGGACGGAACACCCTTGGCAAGCAAAGATGGTAAATGTTAGGATAATGAAACTTTGCATGGTATGTAGGCAAACGGGGAGCCAACTAACCATGAATCGAACACTGACCTTGAGGCATATTTTTCAAGGTCATCGTGATGCTCACTTTTTAACTATGCTTCGTAGAACCCCAGTGTAAATTAGAAACTTGTACACAGTGTCAAGGCATGACCAATGCAAGAAACAACAAAATTTGGTACGTCAGTTTAGAAGTTACGAAAATTACAAGAATCATTCTGTTGTGCTGGCCGAGTGGCTTTCCTGCCAAACAGTTCTGTCAGGCTCTTTCGTACACCATGCATTGTATTGGTAGGTAATGGTGTTGGCAGGATACGCAAATTGGCATAATTCATTAACCGTGATCAGCTCTGAAACAAAATCAGAAATGTTAACCTGAGGGAGGAACGACATTAGTTTCATTTCTAGACGACCACGGTGACTAAACTAGGCCAACTTGCATAAGATGCTGTAGTTTGCAGCACCATTCTGTTTATACATATAATGTAGCAGGTTGTGTTGAGCTAGTGTTGAGACATCAGTGTATCAGTTGCTGTAAGCAGGTTGTGTTGAGCTAGTGTCTAGTCATTAGTGTATCAGTTGCTGTAAGCATGCTTCATGTACTTTGAGGACTGGACTTAATTTTACACTCACTGTTTGGTAGGAAAGCCACTCGGTCAGCACAACAAAATGATGCTTGCAATTTTCGTAACTCCTAAACTAGCGTACCGAATTTTGTTCTATTATTTTTGCAATGGCCATGCCTTGCAAATGTCTACAAGTTTCTAATTTAAACTGGAGTTCTACGAAGCATAGTTAAAAAGTTACCATCACGATGACCTCGAAAATATGATTCTATTGTTAGTTGCTCCCCCCACCCCCCCCCCGTTCACCTGCATACCATGCAAAGCTTCATTATACTAACATTAACCCTCTTTGATAGCCAAGGGTGTCCCGTCCTTTCTGCCCCACCCTGTATATATATTGTCGCTTTTTTTTTTAATTTTCAAATAACTACCAAAAATACCACGAAAATGTTTTTCAGTTGAAAAATCCCCTTGTATGTTTATATAACATCTTGGGTATGACTATCAAATATGTGTATCATTGGATCTATGGATTAGGAATAATTTTAATACAACGTGCTAATTTCCGGTTAAAACGATTATGGCCTCAGGCGTTTATTAATTTTTGGCAATATTTTATGGATTAAATCTGCCATTTTAATAATATTCATGCGTATCGCGAAAACAATTATGTTGCAAAGATTTCGTGTATTTCACGGTGGATAACTGTAGATATGACTTGACGTGTTTACATCGTGCATATTCATATAAACGTTTAGTGTATACTCATAAAATTTTTCTTCCATTTTTCAAGTGATCGGTGTTGTGTAGGAGTGCAACTGGCAGGGTAAAGAGTGAATAGTGCAACTCCTAGGTGAAGAGTGCAACTGCTTTTGTCAAGTGCAAAAGATTGTCGTGGTAAGAATAATCTTATTAACGTATAAACACAACAGTATATGGAATAAAGGTGCAGGTTTATCAACATTCTTTCGTTATTAAGGTTTAAAGGTTCTATTATTGCAGCCACAAACGTAACTCACCGTTACCAGCTGTTGATCGGTGTTGTAGTAACATTGTAAAAAGTGAAGAGTGGAACTCCTGGGTGAAGAGGGCTACTGCTTTTGTCAAGTGCAAAAGATTGTCGTGGTAAGAATAATCTTCTTAACGTATAAACACAAAGTATTATAAAACTGAAGGTGTAGGTTTATAAACATTCTTTCGTTATTAATGTTTAATGGTTCTATTATTGCAGCCGCAAACGTAACTCGCCGTTACCTGCTGTTACCTGTTGTCATCCGCAGTTGCCTGTTGTGTTGTCATCCGCTATTGCCTGTTGTCAATCGCTGTTGCCTGCTGTGCAGTTACCCGTCTTTACTTGCTATTCTATCACCTTTGTCTGACGGTAAGAGATTGTATTTAGAAAATGTAATCTAAGTGATATGTAGATTTAATATAAAAGGAATACCTGTAGGTTTTATGGTAGTCCTGCATGTTAAATGATTGTAAATATCCTGTGGTGTTGGTGCAAAGAAACCGCCTAAAGTTTTTAAGCTATATCTTATATGTTAAATGATTGTAAATATGTTTGAGGTGTTGGTGTGTTAAGTACATGTAAAGGCTGTGGAAAGAAATATGCTTGGTTCTCCGTATTTTTATTCACCAAGTTTTTTATTTTTTATTTTATTCGAAGCAACGCAATATCCCCCAAAACACTTGGATCTTAATGCACCCACCTTCGCTAGACACACTATCAATAGTTAGTCCTTTCCATTAGGGAATTCCTAATGGAAAGGACTAATTAATTGCTAGTATCATTAACACTTTAGATCTGAAGTGCTTTAACTTAATATAAAATATAATAATTAAATACCAAATTGAACTAAATAATGCTTATTTTCACTAGCTTGCCCTGTACAGTAACAAATTCTGCTTGTTCACTTGCAAGTAAAAATAGATGACCAGATACCCGCGTGAGAACCAACCAATTTTTTTCATAACCTCAGTTGAGATATTAGAGTTAAGGTTACAGTCTATCATAAAAAGCCAGTTTGTGTAGAGTTTGATTTTATAAAACCAAACTAGAATCATAAGTTGATAGTGATATTGGTTACTAATAATTATTTTATGAAAACAATAGTTTAAATTATCCAATAAAATTAAAGGTCATTATTAAAATGTGTTTTACCCTTTAAACATTAATGCTAGACTAAAATAAAATAGTTAAAATAATTGCTGTCCCCATTCAGCATTAATAAAAAAAACTTAGGAAGAATAAACCACAACTATAGTGCATGTACTGTTACCATTAATTTGACATTGATACTGGTTTGATACTGGTTTGATTTTTTAACAGAGATGAATTACTGGCATTTCTCAGAAAAGTTGTCGACATTAAATGAAAGAAAGGACACGGTTTTAGATGGCACAATGTGCCGAGAGATGTAAATGATGTTGTACCATTTACATATAAGAAAACTGTATACACGGATTTTAGAAAATAACTGAAAACGCAAGGACTGAACTATGACTTACTAGTGAGAAATGAAGAGACAATGAGATCTCAAGAAGAACTGTTTGTATTGTTTTTAAATAGGTTTTCATTAATTTTATTCTAAAAAAAGGGTTATTATTAATTTACAGATGACTGAAAAGCTACACGTTGAGCTACCACACGGCATTAGTGTCACTGTATGCAGTGAAACATTAACCAATATTAAATTTAAAATGGTTAATAATTTAGAACAGTTTTACACCAAGAATGGCTCAACTGAACTAAAAGTTATAAGCTTGAACGAAGAAGTAAACCTATGTTCCGTAGATTTCCGGATCCAAATCATGCACCATCATAATCTTAACGAACAGTTTATTGCTTTATCTTACGGGGTAAATAGGAAGCCACTTATCATATTCTGTAATTACATGTCATATTTCGCCGAAAATTCGGTAGCTGTCCCTTTTGCCAAGATAATATCACATCGTTTGATATCGACCTGCATTTGTCTGAAGAAAGTACCAAATTAGGTGGCATTTACACTCCGCTTTGTCTGTTGTGTGTGTACGATATACTAAATGAATGTGTATGCTATTTGCCCAACACAGTTTCTTCAGCATTAAAGTTGGCCAAAAGAAAGCATACTGAAAGGCCGTTAGACGATTGCCCAAAAAAGCGTTAGAGAAGGAAAAATAATGAGACAGGTGTTGCTACAACTTTGCCTGAGGCAGTGACAGTAGTTGATTCGGTAAACGGCACGGTAACTAAATTCGTTTCAAAAATTAAAATACACGGTCAGAAATTTGTTCACAAGAGCTTTATAGAAAGACAGCTTCAGTTACACCATGGAAAATGGATTGTAAATACGATTGAAGCGAGTCAAGAATTTACGGTAATTGATCCCAAAAGTGTAAACTTTAGTGAAATTTTGCCATTAAATTCCAAGGCATTTTCATTAGTTAGTTCTCTATTTATGAACGGAGCAGCTGATGAGAATTCAAGAAATGATGACATTTCCATGGCAGTAGCTAATATGAAAATGATGCACGAAGGATCCAGACCCCACGTATTGAGCAATGCAGTAACAAAGCAGATAATATTGATGACTTCATGCATTTTTCGGCAGTGTGTGAACCGAATCTTTGTAAGGCAAACTTACAATTTCCAATGGACCAATGTCAAACCAACCAAGCAACATGGTCCAAAAGAAATATTGTAGATAAATTTATGCGATGTTCCGGGGAAATATACAGGCCATCTGTATATAGAAATTTAATACAGATGGCCTCGGATGATCAGATTACTGAGTTTCTGGATTCATTAGAACAATAACATGAATTTAAACAACCATTTCCAAAATAAACTATTTCATTTTTCAATGTTTTTGGTAGGCCATGAAAAACATATGTTTGGTTCTCTCGGCAGTTTCATTCCAAATGATAACATGGCCAGTTTTTATTGTATTTTTTTTCTCAAGTAACTCAAGTCTGCTTTTAACTACCTCAAACACTTGATTTTAAAATTTTATATTTAGAAGTGGCTAACTTACGAGTACAATTATCTGGGTTGGAGTCGGAAGGTTGAACGGATGCTGAACTTAGCCTAGTGGGACCTCAACTGTCATAATAGAATGTTAAAATACGAATTTTAAAAATTACTTATTTTTTTTCAGCAGACTTGGTTGTTTTTTCATGTACAGTGTTAAATTTAACTAGCTCAGCAAATATAAAAAAAGATGACTGGGCTAAGTCTGGGAACCAAATAATTTTTTCATGGCCTTACTTATAGTTTACAATATCTAGTGTCTTACACACATTTGATTTTTTAACAGGTAAAATGTTAAAGTTTAGAGATGAATTACTGGCATTTCTCAGAAAAGTTGTCGACATTAAACGAAAGAAAGGACACGGTTTTAGATGGCACAATGTGCGAGAGATGTAAATGATGTTGTACCATTTACATATAAGAAAACTGTATACACGGATTTTAGAAAATAACTGAAAACGCAAGGACTGAACTATGACGTACTAGTGAGAAATGAAGAGACAATGAGATCTCAAGAAGAACTGTTTGTATTAGGAAGATATTCAACGAGGCGCCAGATAAGAGCCAATGTCAGTTCCAGCGTATAACGGAGAAACTGTGGATTTTTTGCTGGATTCGACTAGTCCACTGTCATTACCGGCCACATCATTACCAGAATGCTCGGTAATAATGATTCATATAGACGAGTCATTACCAAACCCCACTCTGTGTCAAGAACGAGCTGGTAGAGCCAACTGGTTCAGATTCTTTGAATCTGAACCAGTTGGCTCTATACCGGCCACCCCAGTAACCAAAAGCCCGGTATCTATGACTGGTATTGTACCAACCTCCACACCTGGGTTCTGTATCGAGAAGGAGCAAGTACATGAACCAGCAACTCATACAGAATCTGTTCAATCAGACCCGGTTGGGTCTAATGTTGGTTGTCCAACAGATGAAGTTGTACTCCGAGCGATAAAAGAAGCCTTATCAATAATTCAAAAGATAGAGAATTATCTGAGAGTATCGATCCCCATACCGTTTGTACAGTTAGGGGCGAGGATGAAAAGAGTAGAGAACCATGTCAAAAATGAATACACTGATGAGAGGAAAATTAAAAACAAAAAAATCCTGGAGATGAAGAAGAAGGTAGAAGTATTACTTGTCGTAGTAAATGAAATGACGAATATTTTAAAAACATTGCCTCAATCAGGCATTTTCAACAATATCAGAGAACAAGAGGAAATAACCTGCAAAGAACATCTTTCCATAATGTCAGAAGAATTCATCTGTAAGCTCAATCAAGAATTTGAAAGGGTAAAGGAGGCTCAAACCTTGGTTCCCAAAACGACATCTGACTCCAAGCGGGATACAAGCCATATCACGGACTCACCAGCGAATCCGGACCCAGTAGAAAACATCAGTGTTGATGGAGCATTACATCCAAAACTAATAATCGTTGAAGTGTGAAGCCAGATTTCTTTATAGTCTTATGTACAATAAGAGTTTAAAGAAAACCACAGCGGTAAACCTCAAAGTAAGGGGGGGCAATACGTTTCCCGTATTTTAAGTGTTTACCGTAGTGGTTTACTGGAGGAGGATAAGGGAATAATGTGTAAGAAAAAGCTGAGGGTTAAAAATGTAGAGGGTTAGTCATTTATCCGCATGTTTACTCTATGTAAATCGATGTAGACCTAAATAGTAAAAGAAGTTACCAAAAAAAGGATCGGTCTTTAAAAGTAGTGATATCGTTCAAACAGTGAAAGGCCGTCAATGTTAAACTTGTTAGACATGTTAATCGCACTGAACAATCATCTTGAATGTTAAACGAAAACCAGAACATCGGTACGGAGAGTAACATTGTTCTGGTTTTCGTTTAATATTCAAGATGATTGTTCAGTGCGATTAACATGTCTAATGTGATTAACATTGGATGTCTCTCCCTGCTTGAAGGATATCACTACCTTTAAAGCCTGATCGTTTTTGGAAAGATATTTAAGGAAGGAGGCTCCTGCTAGTATGATGTTCTACGGGTCATTAAAACCTTGATTATTAAGAACCATTTTTCTTCCCGATACCAAATTAAAACATAATAAGTTTTGGGTCTAAAAATGGATTTCCTAACACAAAGAATCGATATCAGAGAAAGCCAGACAGGTTTAATCTTACTAGCTATAGTTAATCCACACCGAATAGTATTTTGGATGTTAAATGAAAACTAGAACATTGCTACTTGTAGTGACAATATACTCGTAGTAACAATATTCTAGTTTGCGTTAACATCCAAACTACTATTCGGTGCAGATTATCTCGGGCTAATGTGATAAACCCTGGTAACCTTTCTCTGGTTGTAAAAAAATTCCGGATTCCTTTCGTGCTTAATGCTGAATGCGGACATGTTGTTAAGGATATAAAGAATTTTCATTTTTAAAGAAACCTTTCACTATCACTTTATCAACTAATGATGTAAATGAAAATTGTTGGCGATTGTTGGTGTATGATTTATTATGTAATACAACAAATATTGTTTTGTTTTCTGATTGTATTAAAGAAAAAAACCTGTTATAGTTGTCGGGTAAGGTTTGGAATTGTAGTTTTAACATTTTAAATACAATAAAATATTTTGAATATTAAATATTGTGTTCGTTGTTTTCATTATGACGTTTATTGTGACTGTTGAGGTTATATATTTATACAAAGAAATATGTTCCTCTTTAAATTAGCTTTTAATTAGAAAGGAGTTGTGTAGATTTAGATTTTAACATCACTGATCTGACCAGTGAATCAATGTTGAATACGCTACTTAAGAACCATTATTAAGAACCATTTTTCTTCCCGATACCAAATTAAAACATAATA
>JAHWFP010133255.1:22761-45084 GCA_023313725.1 Lithobius niger
GACAGGTTTAATCTTACTAGCTATAGTTAATCCACACCGAATAGTATGGAGCATTGGAGTTTTACGAGTCTTTAAAACTCTTAGATGTTAGTCGTCATTCAACCAGGAAAGGGTCATCAAGGTTAATCCCATTAACCAAGTTAATCCACATAATTAATAGTTTAAAAGTTATATGAAAACTAGAACATTATTACTAGTGGTAGAAGTGTTCTAGGTTTTATTTAACTTCCAAAGTATTATTTAGTGTGGTTGTTAATAGGGTTTCCCTGCTTGACTTTCAAAGGCCAATCTTATTTTTTTTTACTTCGTCGCCAATGGATTTTGAAAATTCCTGGACTAAAACTTAAAATTATTCACTAAATTTCAGCATATCAACAAACAATGCCAGGAATCATTACTCAGGTAATTACCAAATTTAACAAAGGTAATTAATAGGTAATACTGTATTAATTTCAGTAAAATATTTAATAAAAATCTGTTAAAGTAAATTATTTCTTATTTGTAGCATTCACTCTTGGATATCATCCTCGCACTACACGTAAGGAATTGGTTTGATGGATCGGTTTCGTTATTTGAAACGTGCATCATCATAATGGACGGAAACTTTTTTTCGCCCGATAATGTATTTTTTGAATCATCAGAGCTGTGCATGTCTCAAGCGCAGCTTAGAACCTATATACACATGAAAATGTTGCTACATGCCCCAATTTTTTTCCGTCACATTACGAAAATAATTAGTTATAATGTTGTAGGAATGTCTCACCCAAGTGAGACAATGCCGAATATAAGAGGCGCTCAGTTTATAAATTACAGGTTTGATTCTTCCGGAGGAGGATATCATGGGCCTTTTATTCAGCCAATACATGATCATATTAATCAAAACTTGTGCGTGTACAATGTAGCAAGAATGCTACATTGGCAGGCTTGGCATGACAAGAATCCTATCGAAACCAATTCGGAAATAGATGAAGTTGAGGCTGAATCAGGGGAACATGATGCTGACCTCGACGAAGTTTCAAACCTTCATCTTGATGAGGTAGAATGATTTAACGAATGGATTTTTCGTTAAATCATTCTACTTCATCAAGAGAAATTTTTCAGCTTATAGCCATGTTAAAGAACATCACCCATGTTTAGCCTACAACATTATAACCAATTAATTTACCGATAAATTTAAACCAATTAATTGGTCTTTGAAATTAATGGTGTCATTTAGCCAAGGAAATTGTCGCCAAGGTTAATTGTATGAACACGAGTTAATATCATATGGTAATACTTTGGGTAATATATAAAAAATTGGACATCTTTACTCATGGTAGTAATGTTCCATTTAAATTTACTATCTAAAGTATTACCAATGTTATTAATTCGACCAGTAGGCTTAACCTTGGTAGGTTTTCTCATAGTAGTAAGTGTCAGAATTCCGGCAAAACTAAAAATTGTTAAAACAAATACATTAATGTTAAAAGATCCTAAAAATCCTTGCAGGTTTTTACACACAAGTTTTCATTTTATAGTTTTCAGTTCTTATAGTAACAAACATGCATAACATTCCAACTTTCGATGGAAAAGGCGAACATCGATCGTTCACCAAATTCATAGAAGCCATTGAGTTGGTTGCAGATGAAATGGGATTGAGCGAAAAAGAAAAGTGTGATCTGGCACGTTTACATTTAAAGGGCCCTGCAAAGGAGTACGTCGAAAATTCACCGGAATCACCAGAACTGGCTAAAATTACAGATTTATTGATTCTTAGGATGAAGCTTCGTCACATGTTTTATTTCTTAGTATGAATATGTAGAACAAATTATTGATTATTTTACCATTTTTGGCTGAAACAATATTCTTCAGTCTTGGTGATAAAATGTAGTGAAATAATCAATAATTGTTTATGTCATTTCTGACGACATTTCGTTCTAAGAATTGGTAAATAAGAATCTTGTCACAGTTTGGTCTTTCCGTGAAAAGGTTTTGCCATAGAAAGTGGTGATAATAAAACCAAAATAGCTTCCACCAAGTTTGCTTTCTGATCCGCGATCACTCAAGATTACTATCACGTGATGTCAGTTACGATTCGAGTGGTTCCGCAGTTGGGAAGGAAAACCTGTTGTCAGCCATTTTGGTTTTGGTATCACTACTTTCTATGGAAAAAACTTGATGGGTCCCTTAATGTGATGGGAAACTTGAATGAAAATTTAATTGTGAGCTTTTTATGAACGAACATTTAATTTAATTGTGAGCTTTTTTATGAAAACAAATGTGTCGGAAAATATGTTGAAAGCTTTTTCACCTTAGCTAACAAATGTTTATGTATTAATATTTGTTTTAGTTTTTAAATAATTTGATGGTTTTAAGTTTTTTAGTATTTTTAGTAATTGTTCATCATATCAAAAACCAAAATTGGTAAAGGGGGCCGCCAAGTTCTGAATGGTTCAGCCATTCAAAGGAGTAACATCAACATACCAAAACACTACCCTTTGGCTAGAGGCCAAACCATTCTCAACTTGGTCACCTCTTGGTCACCTCTTGGTCACCTATAGGTTTTTGGTTTGGTTTAGTTTTGGTGTAATTTGTTTTATTTCGTTAGTTTTGGTGTGTTGATTTAACTCCTTTGAAAGGGCCGAGCCACTCTCAACTTGGTGGCCTCTTCACCAGTTTTTAACTTTTTAGTTTGCTTTGTTTTTAGAGTTGGTTTATTTTCCGTGAATTGGATGTGAATACAATTTCTTTGGCGATGTTGTTTAGATTTATCGCGCTACACTAGTGTGTGTCTATGCACGCACGTCAGTATACACATTGTTATTGTCCGAACTTTGGCTGTCCAATGAGAGACGATGCTGACAATATTAACAATGGTTATAACAATATTTTCGTGTTTAAATGCCATCCCACTCCATCCTCGTTACACCAGCAGGCTCCAAACCATAAAAGGTACGCAGTTCGTATCGTACTGCAGCCATTCGTCCAATTTCATATCTAGAAGCCTTTCCGTTATATCGGTATCGATGAATAAACGCCCTATGGAAATTAACATGGGAATGAGCGGACTATAATTAGTTAGCTAGCTAGTTACACATTTTCAACGACAATTAATTGATGTGGTGTTTGTTGCCTAACTTGGCGCGACACTAGCGTGTGTCTGGATTTTATATATAAGTAACGTAAGTACTGAACTACGTTATTTCTAGTGTATGATTTTCGCTGATGACTAATTTCCAATTTTCCGTGAATGTTGTTTAACACAATGTTTAAATTACAGGTTTATATTGTTGTACATTACATTATATTTGTTTTGTTATATTTGTTGTGCATTACCATTAAATCATTCATTCAAAAATCCATGGCTTTGTCATTTACGTTTTTAAGTTATAAAATTTGAGTTTGGTTTATTCAGTCGATCTTCAGATGGTTTATTACAAACTGTATTGAGAGGAACACTGACTTTTCACATCAGTTAAAGTTTTAACGTGTAAATTTATCACCAAGTAGTACTCATCTATATGCTTATTTAATACTTAAAAAAACTTAAGCCTGTAAAATACAATGTAAACCTTAAAAACTTAAAGTTCTGATTGAACAGAAAATAGAAAGACATATAAGCCGTCAACGTCGCACTCATACATGTAAAAGAATATCCAGCGTCCCAAAAAAAGAAATAAGCTTCTTTACAAGAGTGCGACGAATGATGACTTAAAAATATGTTCCTTTAAAGCATTAAGTTTTTAAGGTTTACATCTGTATTTTATACGCTTAGCCATGAAGCCATAAAATTTAGTAGACAAGACAATTCTAAGCTTATAAAAATCAAGCTAGCTATGGGACTCCTCTAGATACCCAATATCCCCATATGGTCCCCACCACATTCACCTGCAGTGATGTTATTGGGGAAACTTTGTTCATATTTCATGGGGATTTCTTGGCTCGTTTGAGTTGTATCGCCTCTAGCTCGATTTGCAAGAATTTGTTGATCAGGTATCTGGTGAGTATGGAGGGCGGGTTTGTTTCAGTTTACACACATGTCGGAAGATTTTAAAAATTGCCTTACATTTATTTTTTAGTATATACTAACCAACTGTAAATACACCGATTACTTAATACCTAACAAAAACTGCTTTCGCTTGTTCATGTTCTGTTGCTTAACTATGGCTGGATATTTTCTTTAAAAACTACTCAATAGCCTTAAGACATTCTTAGAGACAATCCCTTGCATAGCAACAACATGGACAGCCAATCGCTATCGAGGGCAAACCAGCTAGGGTAGGGACATTCCGTTACCCATTTCCTTTGTAGTTGGGCTCCATCAAGTAAGCACAACAACAGCTACTGGTAAGTAGAACTTGAAATACGTAATGTAGGCTCAAAACGAGTTTAATGAACATAGGATATTTCGTTGAAGTTTTCATTAAGCAGTTTGTCTCGTTGATAACAGCGATACAAGCTGCGTAACAAGAGTAACTTTTGACATTAATTGAACCGTTTAGTATGTATGCTAAAAAATGGCGGGCCCTTGAAAACACGTTTTTTTCTTCTTTTTTCTTTGTTCGAATGGTTGAATGCTATTATTTTTAAAATTAAATCTGAGGGTAATTGTAAATAGAATCACAATATAATTGCAATTCATATTGTCAGAAACGTAGGAAAGATAGCTGGCATGGTATTTTTGATAGATACGCAATGGTGATAAAAAACGCAGTGTCTCAAGCCTATTTGGATGCGTTGCCAGGACCGGAGTTCTGCGTGTGTGGATCCCGTCAAACAAAATAAACGTAGTTTTTAGGCAAACTGGTATTAGTTTTAGTTAGGTTTGGTTAGTTTAGGTTAGGTTACCATGGTTAGGTTCACTTTAACAAGCTGAAGGACTAGTTTTCAACGAATTCACCGGGACCTGAGTATTTATAAACCGGATCCTGTCACCGCGACTTGAGACACAGCCATTAAAAATTGAAACTTGTGACTCTTTAGTAGTGAACTAAAAAAAAGCTCTTTCTGTAAAATCATATTCTCCATTAGTTATTTACATTTTCATTCTTGCAGCTAGAATTTAATTGTCATAGCAATGCGTTGTCAGGGAGCAAGGTGGTGTGATGGTTAACATGACTTGTCTCTTGTGTCAGAATTCCCAGGCAGTAGTGGCGCTATCCAACTCGGGGGGGGGGGAGATGGCAGGCAAACAAAATGAGCATTTTTTTTATTGAAATGTAATTCACTTTAGCAGGGGTCCGGCGAAACTATGGGGGGGGGTTGTAATATCCCAAAGCACGGCACTACAGCCAACGCATTTAAGTTATTTAAGGGTATATTTTCGGCTTCCCGCCACACGTTTAGACCGTATTTAACTTCAATTTTAATTCTTTGCTCGGTTTTTATGGAATTGTTATCAGACTTCAACCGATGAAAACTTGGAAGGAAAGCTTTTTTTTGTTCAAATTTAGCTGACCTTTCGGTTATAAATATACCAAGAACACAGTCGGATCTCAAGGTGTATGGCTATTCTTGCCCCCCCCCCCCCGCCCAATGTGGTGCTACCCATGGTCCCGGGTTCGAGTCCGGCTTCAACCGTCCCAGGCATTTTCGGGTAGAAAAGGCTCCGTGATGTCAACTGCGGCACGTAAAGAACCTAGGAATCTCTGATGCGATTACTTAGCAAAATTGTCTCTTTCAGCGCCATGGCTAACGCAGGGCGTGCGTCAAACTACAACAACAAGGTGTTGTCCCCGTGGCATCCGGATTAGCTAGAAACGATATAGTTTGAATAAAATGCTTTCTGTATTATAATTTGTGGTGGATTAACCATTTTTTGGCCTGTATTTATTCGCCTGTTTATATTTTCAAGTACAAACATGTTCTGAACGAAGATATTATTTAAATGTAATTAATTAAAGTATATTCTCGCAACTTGTTGACTGGTTTCTTCGCAGCTATACGGTGAGTAAAAAAAGTGAAGGTGACAACTTTCAGGGTTTATTCCATTATCTTTGGTTCCGGAAATGCACCCATCTGTAGTCCCCCCCCCGTTAAGAGTAAACTGTTGAAAATGTCCCATGTTTTTCCATCTAATCTTTCCAAACAACTACAATTGGTGGTACATCTTTCTTTCATTACTGTAAATGTTAATTTAATATCTCAAAACTTTGGTTGGAGCCATGTAGGTGTAGGTAGGAGGGGGGGGATAACTTCTTTAGCAGCATACTGAAACAAAGAGAAGACAGAAGCGAAGGTTGTACCAGTCAAGATACCATTCACGTTGTTTATTCAAATCCGATGCCCGACTTCCCCCCTCCCTCACCATATACATTTATACGAAAGAAGAAGAATAAGAAGAATATGGCGATCGTTCGTGAATAGTTTTTCTTCTCTATTATATTTCAGTTAAAGAGAAATAATCTTGTCTAGCAAAATTGTGTGAACGTCTTTAAGTAACATATTTACAGAGATGACGCCAAGTAGATGCTCTTTTAGAAACTATTACTGTATGTGAAAATAAGTATATAAAAAACTTATTGGGTAAAATTTTATTTCTGAACTGTGCGAATGTGTCTTAAGCAACTTTCAGAATAGCGCATGTACGCTTGTGTGTAATCATGAAAGCATGTGACATTCACAAGCAGTCAAAGTCGCATAAGACAATATGGTGTCCGCAAAATATATGACTAAATTTTGACTGGAATTTGCACTCTGTCAGGGTACAGAAAAAAAAACAGAAATTTCAATAACGATAAAAAATGGTTCTTGCTCATTACTTGTGCACAAAAACATAAGGAAATCATGGAGTGAATTCTGGAAAAAAACAAGCGGCTACAGCGACTACTTAGTCACATCCGGTCTTCTATACAGTTCTGCCACTACCAATAGTTAGGCACGCTTCTCTACCACGCATTGCAACAGCTATTTCTATTATATAATCTAAAAACAGTAACCACCAGAATTGCCCGTTACAAATATGTTAGTTTTTAAGCTTATTTTACGTTTTAGGCATAATTGTCATCATTTAGGCCTAATTTACAACTTTAATTTAACGGCAGTTTTAGTTTCGTAAGTAGCAGATAGGCCTGATAGAGAATTTGGTTCAATCGTTAGCCTATTCATTTTGCAACAATGCGACAAGATTCTTTTAAACGAAGCTAAAATGTTTTTGTTTTTACGGCTGCGTTAACACAAATCTTTGGGAATTCAATTCGATGATGAAATGTTATTTAATTTAGTTACGTCGAAGAAGTCAGCTATAAGTAGGCAATGATGTTTTAATTTACGATGTTATTTAACTAACATTTGACACTGAATCGAACGTAAACAGTGGTCGTCAATTTCTGGTACCGTTGAAAGCTAAAAAAAAAAGCGACGGACTAAGTCGTTGCAATAGTCTTCTCAGACGGTACGGCTGTACAGAAGACTAAAAGCGAATTTACATTTTGCAACCGCTTAACGGTACACTTCGCCTGCCTTATAACATCCACCCACATCTGCACATGTTAACATTGCGCCGTTTCGCGAGACTTGGCGTAGTAATACAAGGCCAACTGAGCTACAAGGAATGAAGCTCAGTTGGCCTTGGGCCCAGCAACGTAAAAATTGTGTGATTACAAACGGGAACGACTTTCGTATTTTATCAGATTTTTACATTTTTTTAATGCTGGTACCGTATAATTTCGGCATATGCTACTACCAGTACAAAACATGCATTTGGCAGATGTTACCGTCAATACAAAACATGCTGGTAGCAAGGAACTTATAACACTGCTAACTGTAAGCTCAGTTATGTTACTGTAAAAATGGTACATTGGCAACAAGAAACTAAAAAAAAAAACTACTAAACCCAATATTTTCACTACAAGACTGGCATGAATAAACTTGAAAAACCCTACTGTAAGTAAGGCCGGCTATTTACACTATAAGATTGGTGTATTGATAGCAATAAACTTCAAATGCTGCTGTGATTACTGGCAGTAGCACTTTAAATTTTTTGATGTCAGTACACCACACTCACAATAATATAATAATGGCGTTTACTGGCAGCATCAGCGTGTTTTTTATGTGCCTCGATGCTAGTACACCACTATTACAGTAACATCGCTGATAGCAGTGTGTCTTGCTACCAGTACACCAATATCGTAGTGTATGTAACAGGTTTTACTGGCAGCAGCAATTTCAAGTTTCTTGTTAGTATAACGGGCTTGCTGGCAGCAGCTTTTCCAAGTCTCTTGCTACTAATACACAATTCTTAGAGTAACATAAAACGGCTTACTGACAGCATCATTTTGTATTGGTATGTGGCATACATAGAACTACAATCTTCAGCTATAATTCGCACGAGTTAACTGCAGTCAGTAGTGTTGTGTAATAATTCAACATTTATAAATATCTTAGGTCAGCATAATCTTTTAGGAACAACCAGTCATCTTTGTTAAAACATGCTAGAGATGGCTTGCCTTTGGTGTCGTGCTCATGTCGAGTGTGGCGTGTAAAAGATCATGTAAAATTCCTGTTGGAATTACTTAGCAAATTCGCCCCTCTCTTGCACAAAAAGAGGAAACTTACGATGGCTGGCCTGCTCAAATAGTTTTTCGTCATTTTTCCTAAAAGAATAATAATTAGACAAAATACTGAGCAGTTGACCAGTCACCCTCCAAAATACCAACCAATAAAATCATTCGAAAATTAATAGCACCAATTTCGCCTCCATCTCAGTTTAATTTATACAAACTTTTTTATTTGTTAAATTCCCACATGTTGTTGTGTGACAAAAAACTTAAAAGCATTTTTGGGGGGGTTGGTGGGTATGCATAAACTTTTACTCTACACAAGCATCATTCAAATCGTATTAGTGCTGTTGGCTCATTTAAAATCAATACAAAATAAATAACAGGAAAAAACACATCATATTTCCGATGAAACGTTACTTCTGAATCCAATCATTATACACGTAGATACAATTAAAAACACAGTCCAAATTTATAAATGTTTCTGAATAATGTAAGGATACGCACTCGACTATTTTCTTGGCTAAATTTTTTCAGTGTTCTGTAGTCACGTCGTCTACTATCCGTTGATCACCCTACTGACGATACATATACCATCGAGCATTAGAGCAATTTTCCAGGCACAGAATTTAATTATTACTTTCCAGAACAAGGTTTTCAAGGACTAGCACGAACCCGGAATTATGCTGTACTTAGTGCACTAAGACAACATTTTCCAACAATGTCATTCAACCAATCATTAGCTGATCTAACCCATAGAGTTGATTAGTTTTTAAACAATTTCTGATGTCATTTACCCAAGGAGAATACATTAAGCTGATCTATTTTGTGCAAAAGTAATAATGATAAAAACACTTGAATACAGCAATAAGGGTTTCACGTGGACTAAACAGTACAACAACACTGCAGTATCTGAAACCTTACATGAAAGTTTATTCGTGTTCCTTTGCTGTTTTGAATTCAGATCATCAAACGAGTTCGTTTTTGTTTATTAATGGTTTAACATTTGGGGAAGTTTTAACTCCAAACATTATAATCACTTGTAACTCTATTTTCGTGAATGTTGGTGCACACCATCTGTCATCAAAATAACTCTCGTCCATGGCCGAGTAACAATGCAGCCTGTTTATGGGGAAGAAAATCCGTGAAGAGTTTCAGTTCCAAGAATTAAAAAAAAATAGAAAAAATCTAAATAGGCCTAAACTTAACCAAGCTAACGTTCCCACTTGTTTTTGTTTTACAATCAATTG
This sequence comes from Lithobius niger, assembly GCA_023313725.1. Taxonomy (NCBI): domain Eukaryota; kingdom Metazoa; phylum Arthropoda; class Chilopoda; order Lithobiomorpha; family Lithobiidae; genus Lithobius; species Lithobius niger. The sequence continues at coordinate 32,489 of JAHWFP010133255.1, forward strand.
TAATACAATGGGCACTTTGTTGGAAATATAATCAGTGTCCATTAATTATACAAAAGCGATGATTTTCTTTAGGCTGTTCAGGAAATTATTTACAATTATATTTTCATGAAGGGCTCACAATCAATACGTATACAAAAGAAAAAGCATAAAACAACCAAAAGGAGTGATATCGTAGAAAAACCCCATAAGGGAAAAGGGACCCTTCAAGTTTTTGCCATAGAAATAGTGATATCTGATCCAAAATTGCTGCAACCAAGTTCTCCATCCCAACCCAGATCACTCAATCTTAACTGACACCTCGGTGATTGCCAGTTAAGCTTGACTGATTACGGTTCAGACCACCAACTTGGTGACAGCCATTTTGGTTCATTTTCACTATTTTCTGTGGCGAAAACTTGTTGGGTCCTTTTAACCTTGTAATTGTATGATATACGTGTTCATATATAAATATGCAATACATCTGTGTGTATATATGTATATATATATATATACAATATATGTGTGTATAGTATATGTAGTACATGCGTAGTAGATGTAGATTGCATATACATATACTACACATGCACATATTCATGTATACATACACGTAATGGGTTGAAGCGTTGTTACAATAGTCTAACTATACACATTCAGACATGAACAGAATATAAAGTATAAAATCGTTTGTTTGTTTTACCATTACCTAGTTTGTTGGACAGAGTAAAAAGTGAGTGTTGTGCATGACAAGCAGCAATATTACATCAACGACAGTGTCATTATTTAGCTTTGTATTGTTTTTGTGAGTAAAAGGCGAACATGAATTGTGTTTAAAAAATACTTAAAATGAAGAAGCAGAACGGCCTTGTCAATTGTTCCACATGTTTTTTTATTTATCAATATTCTTGCTGATACAAATTCAACATGGACTTTAAGACTTTTTACAGTTCATCATTAAAATAGTAACAAACATACATAGTTACATCAGGTAGTTTTGTTGGTTTATTAAAAGTAGGGCTGAAAAAATGAAGTGGATGAATTATAGAAACAGTGAGTGAATTTACTTCAGAAGCATAAGATGGGTCAGGATCATCGTTTTTATCTTCGGTATCCCAAAAAATGAAATGTTTTGTATAGTTCATACCTTTCACAGTTTGACAATCAGTAGTAACTGGGAGAAGAAAGAATGGTTCAGACCTAGGTAAAATAAGTGGGCTACTTGTGGGACCATCATTTCGACAGCAGAAGTAGTACATAGTGTTTTCTTCATATAGTCCATCTGGGGGTAAACCACTCTTAGAATTTGCATTAGTTTGCCACTTTACTCCCCATATACTAAAATAGAAATAAGTGTTCATATCATCAAAGCAAAATCCAGTGTGTTTAAAATTAACAGGGCAATCCCTACGATTTGCTTTAAAAAGACAGTAGGAGCCTTTACCCCAAAAAAGTTCGGTTAAACCTGTTGTTACTTTAGTACAGAAATTAAGAGTCATCATATTACCATTTGCCACTCCTTTAAGAACATTTTCTAAACCTGGCGAAAAGTGATTACTTGCTGCTTTGTTTGTTGTTGTTTGTTGAACTACTGTTCCTTTTCTCCAGGTTTTTGGACACCCATTATTAGGTTGAAGCAAGGCGTACTCTCCAGCAGGCCAAAGAAGATCAAATGTTTGTTCTGCAGAATTATTGTCATTTCCTTGAGTAATGAGATAATGTATAGTTGCATTGTAGATGGCCACTTGTAAATCATCCATATCATGTGGACTCATATGTGTGCAATTATCAACACTATTATCAATGTACTGAGGTGTAATAAAATAGGAAAGTGGCACAAGATCCATGAAAACTGGATACGGCTTGTCTTCAGTGCCTTTTACCAGATGTTTGGTATTTATTTTTGTTCTATTCAATTTAAAACTTTGACCAATACTTGTTGACTGATGCACAGTACGATGACCAGAACTTTGAGCTTTAAGTTTCTCAGTATTACTATTTATATCATAAAAAAAATCAACTGCCCAGCCTTGTTCTAGAGTCAAGGTATTGAAGTAGGAGGTCATGTCAGCTTCATATCGGTCGTACGTTTTTGCCCCAAGTAATGCATGAACAAGTACGTGGGTTCCGTGTTCTTTTAAATGAGATATAATTGCATTTTGGTGGTGTTCATATGGTTTTGGTATTGCGCATAAAAATGATAAATATTCATTTGAAAATTTCGTGTAAGTAAGATAGTTGTAGACTACATCAGTATAAACGCTCCAACTCTGATTTGTCACCAATACATGTTTTTTTACTTCAAATGACTGTCTAGAAAGCTTAATATTATTACCGGCAGTGAAACCAAACTTAGCTACTGCCTTTTTTAATTCAGCACCAATGGATCTTTGGATTCCTATGGATAATTCAAGTTGTTCTTTGTAAGACTTTACATCAGAAGTGAACAGTGCTTGATAATGAGAGGTTTGACCAAACATTTTTGCACACGTAGCTTGCCTTATACATTCGTCGGTCCCACGGTTAATCTAGTGAAAGAAACATACACCAGAATTAATTTAAACTTAGATTGTATAATAACTGGGAACTATACGAAGTTATGTATACGAATAAAAACAGCCAAAGAGCGCAGACATAAATGAATGTGTTGATGCTATACTAGTAAAATGGCAGAACCTGCCTCAGCACAAATTAAAAAAATTGCAACCTACATTTGCAGCCTAAACCTTGTGAAATACATATCAACACTGGGCATCAACACTTGTGTGTCAAACAGCAAAGACTCTCATTTGAAAATGTAATTCAGTCCAGTATTATAGTTATTGATTTGATTGTAGCCCTTGCTTGCAGTCATGTTAATATTAACATCTACATCATTACAACAAGGAAGGTTGGAAATTATACAAAATGGAATGAAATCTTAATATCACTTGTAAAGATAGGCTGAAGGAGAAAATCAGAACAGAAAATGTTTATTGAGAAAAGAACAACGTGTAGCACCACCTACTTGAAAGCTAGTAAGTTGAAGAGGAACAAAAAGCAAACAGTTCCACCTACTGTTAACTTACAAAAGAGAATAGGAAAAAAAGGGTTGGTGAAATTTGTTTTGATCAACTTTCTACCCCTTTTTCTTATATATCCTGACTTAACAGTAGGCAGAATTGTGTGCTCTTTTTGTTCCTTTTCTACTTACTAGCTTTCTCATAGATGACACGCTTTGCTCTCCTGTGTCTTAATTACATTTTATGGTCTAATTTCTCCCTGAACCTACCTTTACACATGCAAATAAGATTACCTTTCAGCTTGTATAATTTGCCACCTACCCTGTTATTGAACTGCTTGCATCATTCCCTAGGCCCAAGGTTGCTGCCCCATACTATGTAGCAATTATGTAGCGGTTAATATTGGCAAGCCTGCACACAAGGGATACTATCAATGAATTACCTGCAGTGCTGGGCTGCATTCCATTTTAAAAATAAGTCCTTGTGTTGTTTGTCGCACTACACAGTTGTGCTGTGTATTTCACAAGGCTTAGCCTGCAAATGAGAGTTGTCAGTTTTAAAATTTGTTCTTAAAAAGATGCTATCACTTTACCACTGTAGCCTCGAAATATAAACGTGTGCATTTAGAGTTTGCACTTTGGAATGTGAACGATTATAATACAATGGTTTACAAATGTTATTAATTGTATTAAACACATAACAGCTTTATAAGCTTTTGGCAGGTAGCTGTTTTACTCATAATTGTTTTCTTTAACAGGTTTAAAATAGAATATGATCAATTTTGCTCTTCGATTCCAAGTCATGTGTTAGCATCACCTTACATATTTCTATTTGAAATGTTTAACATCTTAGTCATAAGCCCTTATCAATTAAACTTTTACTGTTTAATGACAGATATCCCTATTTAAGTAATGTATCTTTCCACATCCCTATTTAAGTAATGTATCTTTCCACAGTTATCAAAAATAAATTGTTTCATCCCGTATTCCTTAATGTGGAATGATTACATCTTGCTACCTAATTGATTTTATTTTTTGTGTAAACTAAGCTGTATACTACTTGATATGTACTTTTTTATTCATTTGATGATGCTTTAATTTTTAATGTAGGGGAATTCAACTGACATACAAGCAAGTAACTCGTCTGTGGAGTAGCATTACACTGCTCACACTAAGTCCTCATTAAATTATCATTACGTAAGGAAAATATAAAAAAAAAACAATGTGGATGATATGTTAAAGCATACCAGATAAAACTGACAGTAGGAGGAAAAATACGCGAGAGTAAAAAACAAACAGTTAATGTGGACCCGGAATAAGATGGCCAAGGAGACAGCTAAAAAGTAAGAATGCAAATAAAATTAGATATTACGGTCATTTTTACATGAGGGATAAAGCAATGAAGCAGAAGAATGCACCGACAGCAACACATTTTTCATATTTTTCTTACACTTGTAATCAGGGAATTGTTGCAGACAATGGTTCTATCCTGATTAAAAAACAGTGAGGTTAGGTAACAATATTTACATTATATTGTATGTTACTAAGTAACCTGAAAAAAGTGTTAAATTAATATTTTTTATAGTTATGACTTTGCTTCAAGCAGCCTTCAAATGCTGTTTTAGGTATGACTATCTCATTAGTGAAAGCAGTAAGTAGCCTTTACTGTAAGATTTGTCCTGTGATGTTAATTTCTCTGCTGTCTTTTAATATTTTCCAGTCAAATTTAGTCTACAAGCTTTGTTGGACTTGGTGAACAGCCATCAGAACTTTTATTAATTTCCGATTTCACAAATCAGAGATCTGGACTTGAGCTGGAATCGTGATTTTCATTTTTGCTTGTTGTCCTTGTTGGCACGATACTTTTCTACTACGCTCTCTACAGGTCAAACTATTTGTCCTAGAAAGCTGGTTCTTAGCTCATTTAATTGGCATTGTCTTGTATATGTGCTCTTTCCATGAGATCTCGTGGTCAAAACATCACAGGAACCCAAATAAACTTTCCTGAAAGGTTTCGTATATCATAGTGTTGGTGTACTGTTTAATCCACGGTAACCTTGAAGCAAACCTGAAGCAAACATTTTCATCTGATTGTTAACGAACATATAATAGACCTGTAAGGTGACACCATACCACTGTATATTTTTACAGCAATCCGTAATTATTATCCATTGCATGGTATGCCAAAGTACCACGAACAAGAAAACAAAAACGAACTCGATTGATGCTTAACGTAAGGTTTAACTGAGCCAAAGTCAAACCAGCAAAGGAACACAAATAAACTCTCCTGTTGGGTTTCAGATGCTGCAGTCTTGCTGTACTGTTTAGTCCACATGAAATTTTACTGCTGTATTCAGCCATTATACTCGTAAATACAATCAAAGCCAGCAGTCCAAATTTCAAAACTTTCCATGCCCAAACCAAGTAAGAATAATGTAAGGCTACACAGACGACTACACTCTCAGCTAAATTTTTCAGTTCTTTAGTCCCGTTGTTTACTTTCTGTTCCTCACCCTACTGAAGATACATACATAGTTTTTCAAGATTTTCCAGCTTCCCAGCACGGAATTTCATCATTACTTTCCAGGACATTTCCAGATTTACAAGGACTCGCACGAACCCAGAATAACTGTAGAGCTGTTGATGGCGATGAGTTTTTAAACATGTTCCAACAATGCCACTTAGCCAAAGAAAATTAACCAATAAACGTTCATGTAAAGCTTCAGATACTGCAGTATTGCTGTACTGTTTAGTCCACGTGAAACCTTACTGCTGTGGTCAATGTTTTTACTATTTTTACTTGTACACACGATAGATCAGCTAATGATTTGGGAATTCTACTTCGCTAAATGTCATCGCTGGATAATGTTTAAAAACTAATCGTCTTCATGTGCCTAGAATAGCTCTACAGGTAATTCTGGGTTTGCGGTTGTGACTTCAGCTTAGTTAGAACTTACCTTTAGCATCAAATGAGTTATTTTTTTTTATATTCTAATGCCTTTTACATGTAAACTCAATAAGCTCTACGTGATAATATTGGCTTTCTTCTTCTTTTATCAAAAATTCGACGAATCTGTCATACAAGATTCTAGGTACTACTATGGTATTAGTACAAAGATGGAGGTGGGCGTTGCTTCATTGTTTCCTGCCATTGTATAGCTCCAGTCATCCATCATGATTTGGCAAGTGGCTCTTCTAGCCATAACCATATAAGAACTAAAGAAATTGTTTACTACATGCTTTCTATGCATAAATTACTAAAATATTCCAAATTCTCAAACAAAATCGCCACGCCATTTGGGGCCTATGATAAAGGAATACATTTGGAAAAGGTAATTTTTCTATTACCATTAATTGAAATCGTCCCACAGCCGATGCAGTAGTTGAACTTAGGAATGCCTGGAAACCAATATTGCGTATCTTTTCTACGTTCACTTATGAATCACTATAATCTGTAGATAATTAATTAGATCTATTTTGGTCGGGCTCAAAGAACTGCTACCTATGCAAGCAAGGCCAAATAAACGACCAAATCAAGAAGATTAAACTCACACGCAACAAAGATTTCAGTATTTTCTGTGACTGCTTTTTTTCTCACCATTACGAACATTTTTCAACAAAAGAACAGTACACCAGTAGGAAATTACTTTCAACACGCTTTTACGCTTAACGCCATTGTTAATAGAATTATGAAGCAATTCTCTGCAATTAAATTTTATGAAAGGGATAAATTAAATTCAGCCATCTCTCCAATTCACTGAGGAAGAAGCCATAGCAAGAACAAACATTCTTAGACTTCAGTGTAGCATTAACCAGAAAAATAGGGCTGAATTTTTGCATTATCAAAAACCAATTCAACCTACTAAAACGATCAATTACAATTCAAACAACTTAATAATTCAAAAACCAGTACTCTAATTTCTGTGATTCTGAATCGAAAGTGAACAAAATGTGATTAAAAAGGGAAACTTAACCAGCTTATACAATTCATAAAAACCAAATCTGGGGTAAGCTGGTTGATCCTGCCATTAAAAGTAAATCAAAAATTGATAATTGATGCAAAAAGAAAAGCTGATGCATTGGGTAGGGAATTTCCTGGAAGTTTGACACTTGACACTGGTTCTTTGCTAGTTATAACGAACCAAACTAACATATCTGATTGTGAAGTTGGAACAATTACTGCTGAAAAAGTTTTAAACTGTCGTAATAATATGAATGTTACGCTTTGGGTCCGGATGGTTTCTCAACTTTTCTGCTAAAAGAAATTAAATATGATATTTGCACACCTCAATCATGGATTGCACAACTGTCTATGGAAATCAGGAAACATCTCCCCAATTTTTATAAATGGCGAACCCTCGAATCCATCAAATTATCTCCCACTAGTCCTTATTTGTGTTTCTTGTAAAGTAGTTCAAAAATTATTAAAATCGAAATGGTGAAACACATTGATGAAAAAAAATTACTACATGATGACCAGTTCGGCTTTGTAAAAGGAAGGTCAACTTGCATACAACTATTATGCTCATTGGAATTTTGGACTTCAGCAGTGGACTGACACAATGTCACATGCCTTTCGCCATTAAATGTAATGTCCATTAACGCTCAGCCTTCCGTTTAGCTAACAAAATAGCGATTGCTGATTACCCTATACTCTATGGGTCACCGAGCCGCGTTTTGGACTTCCTTCCTTCCCCTTCTTATTGCCTTTTGCTATGCTATGACAGCTCATATGTACTGTACTTTACCTATTCTTGGTGCTGATGTCCTTACCTGTACGACCTCCCAAAATGATACTTTGCTTTATGTTTATATAATTTCTACCTGTACTTTCTTTATTTGCCCGAGCTCTCGCTCCACGACAATGCTCATGTATATGTGATTAATTGTTCCTTTTTTCCTTATCCTCCATATTTCTGCCCTATGATGTTCCGTTTTTCTCTCATCCCCGATGTGTGCCGACTCCTACGGCTGTAATTATGTTGCCTCCCGTCCAGTGTATTCCTATACAACTTGGTCCGACTGTCCTGCCCGTTTTCTGACTTTTCTGTGAAAAGGAGGAGCCTCCAATCATCCGTTTTCTCAACGCAACTCTCTGTAAGTTACGAACCTCTTATCCTAGTTAAGACCATTTTGGGGCCCCAACGAAATTGATTGCCGTAATGTTTCCCGTTTGCCTAATGGCTGCCCAGAATTAACTTTCGAACTCTTGGCCATGTGTCGGACCCAGTCAAAACGCACTCAACTTCTTTCCCCTTTCCGTTGTAAAGCCGTCACATTTTATTGCAACTAATAAACCCGTATGAATCCAGCGCATCTTCGAGTTTTATGGTAATTTTCTCTTCTTGCGACTCACGTAGTTGCTGAATTTGTGCGTATCCCGGACCTCACCTCCTCTTCAGACGATTTGGAGTAAGAATGACAGGACTTTTCGTCTGGACTATGGAATTCCGGTTGATGTGATTGACTTAGATTATGTCAAGGCCTTTGATTCGGTTAGCCACGCAAAACTATTATTAAAATTAAAATACTTTGGGTTCAGGAAAACCATATTAAACTGGCTCACGGATTTTTTGATTGATAAAACCCACTGGGTGGAGCTAGAAGGAGAAAAATCAACTACAATTTCTGTCACCAGTAGAGTTCCTCAAGGATCAGTTTTAGGACATTAATATTTCTTACACACATAAATGACTTAAAATCTGTCAAATAAAAACATTATTTAAAAAAAATCGCAGATGATGTGAAGGAATTTGGCATGATTGTTGATGTTGACACCCACAATTTGATGCAAACAGAATTAAATAATCTACAGTCCTGGTCCTCTGAGTGGCAACTCTCCTTAGCAGAACTCAAATGTGACGTTTTCCACCTTGGTAAAAATAACCAATCCTTTGACTATTATTTATCGGGCTGCATAAAATTACCTGACGTGCTCATAGTAGAATATCTAGGTATTTGGATAAAAATCAACTTGATTTTTAGTAGGTATTTCAGTAAAATTGTTAAGGCTGCTATACAAAGAGCAGCAATATAAAAAATTCTTTCGTACCGGCGACCCTAAAACATTAGCTTGGGCTTTCCAGGTTTATGTAAGGCCCTTACTTGAATATGGGAGCCTAGTCTGGTCGCCAAATCTACTAAAGGATATCGACCTGGTCGAGTCTACAATACAGCTTTACAAAAATATTAACGGTTTTTAAAGATTTGTCATCTTAAAGCCTTAGGACTTGAAACACTCGAACTGTGAAGGCTAAGGACAGACTTGATTCTGACATATTTACTGCTGCGTGTAAAACTAAATATAGATTCTGAACACTTTTTTGAACTTAGAGCTGGAAATCGAACTAGAGGGCCTACTCGGTGGCTGGTTATACTAGTTTTCAAAACCGAGGTACAGAAATTCTTCTTCAGTAATAGAGTTGTCAACTGCAGGAACGAGCTATGTACATCAGTAGTCTAGGCACAATCCTTTTCAACATTCAAGAGCCACTAAAATTCTGTCAGTCTTAAAAATTGTTTACGTAGGGAACTAACTTAAATGGGAAATTACAAACATTTGTTTCAGTTGCAAGCAATTAAACGTTTGCAGGTGAAATTTTGTTGTACTTTTGAGAACATTTCCGAAATGAAAGTTCGGTTCGTAAATCTTCACCAGAATGAAGTTAGCGAAATTAAGCCTTGGAGCCTTGTCACCATGTTTCTGCTCTTCCAGCATCTGTATTTTGTATGTGTAATAGCTACACAGACTACGGTGAACACTTTTTCATTCCAGTTTCACACTATGCATGTCTTATGGTCTTCTTCGGACTGCATACAAATGAGTATCACAATCGTTCAATGTTTTCCGCTGAACGTGCAGTTTTAGCTTATTTATGCTTTTTATTCTGCACACTGCCAGTTTGCTAGAATTTTCTAACGAGTGATAAAATGTCCACCTGGGTGGTCCATCCTTTGCTGGATGAAGTCCATAATCTTTTCTGGAGCCTCTCTGTGTTGCGGTTGCAGATGTCAACTTGTGAAACCATTTAACAATCGCAACACGCTGTTCTGTTGAATTGTGGTCTGTCATTGTTGTAAATCCGAAACTGTTTACTCTAAAAGGAGAGGCCGAAACTGCAGCAATCGGAATGGTGTAGAAGGTGAAACTGAGCGTGCCTTAAATCCGAAGTTCTTACCTTTAAGTGAGTATATTATTATTGTTAATCGTGATTAAACTGTAGAAACTACATGGTTCTGAAAACGTTTCTTTTAAATGCGACACCCTGTATTTTAGAAAACAAGGAATTTTGCCACAGTAGAACTACAAACATGTGTGGTTCCAGAACAGAAGTATAATGATGCGAAAGAATGCAGAAATGAAAGATGTGATAATCATAAAAGAAAAAGAGGAAAAAAACTAAATTAAAATAATTTGTCAATAAATATTCAGAGATATAAAATCAGCATTTGAAACGATAATGAAGGACAATGAAGATATTGGAAATATGAAAGTGCTTCATGTAAATATAAGAAGCTTAAGAATGTACTAGGAACTACTTGAACAATTACTAATTGAATTGAACATTGACTGGGAGAAAATTATAAGGATTGAAATAAGTATAAAAATAGAAGAATTTGAACATTATCGTATAAGTGGATGTACAACCAATACTTTAACAAGGGAGGTGACGATGAAAGGAGGAGGATTGATGATGTTTACAAAAAACACTATATGTGAAAATTACAATAATTGATATCAATGATACTGATTTGCAAGAAATTGTTACAAATAAATATTAATATAAATATAAATTAAATTAAATATAAATTAATATAAATGTATATACCTTTATTTCAAATTACTATTACAATGTAATTCTCGAAGTTACAAAGAAATAATAAAACTTGTGTGAGTGTGAAACCAATTAATTCTTATTATTTATACAGAAAGCTCAACCATTGTGGTCGTAATCAAATAGAAAAACTTATAATCTATATATTTAGTACATTTGTATGTTACAATGAATTCATTTGATAATATTTTCGATAGTACATCCTTATAAAGGTTTTTTAGTAATAAATAGTGCAGCATATTCTCTGGTAGTTCATTGTATAGTTTTGGAATCCTTTCTTATCTGTCCATATTGAATTATCCATGTTGGAATCATGAATGTCTCATTTATTACTCTTGTTCTTTTTAATGAATTAGTTGGTTATATGTATTTATTTATTTGTTAAGATAATAAAGTTTTTAACGCTTTTATTTTCATTATTCTGTTTTCTTTAAACAATGTCAATGTTTTTTTTTATTTATCGATTTGTCGGCAAACATAACTTTTATTAGTTTATTTTGTATTTTTTGCAATTTATTTATTAAATATTCTGGTGCATGTGCATATATTTTTAGTCCATATCTTATGTTACTACTTACCCACGCTTCATATGTAGTTTTACTTTGCTTATGATCCAATATATTTCTAATTTGATAAACTTTTGGTATTATTCGTCTTAGTTTTTTAGGTACCCCAACAATGTGTTGTTTGAAATTCCAATGTCTAACAATTTCAATTCCAAGATATTTAGTTGAATGTTTTTCTCTAGTTTTGCACAGTCTTAACTACAGGGATGGGCACAATTCCATTTCATTGGATTTCAGTGAATTGCCTAGACATCCAGTGAGAAGCAAGTCAAATCAAATCCAATTCTACTTCATACACTTGATAAGCAATTCAATTCTAGATCAATTCTAATTCAATTTCATGAGTCGGCATCAATTCCAAAAAAGTCACTGCCATGGTTCAATGCAATTCAAATCATTGTTATATTTTGTATTTGGTATTTCAAATCATTACCAATTAATTAAGTTTCGTTTCTAATTCTGATAATCAAGTCCAGTAATTTTCTGTTGATCCATCTTACTTCCAGTTAATTTCCGGCTGATTCACGAAATATTTTGACCAATTCCATTCAATTACATCCAATTCCGCGTAAGTCCAGCATAATTTCAGATAAATTCTGACAAAATTTAAGGTATTGCCGAAAATGTAGACGATTTTGGTAAATTGTGGGGCTGACATTGGATAAATTGGATAATTTTGTGGAATTGGCCAGAATTTCAGGTTGAATCAAATCAGGTCAATACAAGGAATTTTAAGTCAAATAAAAATTAATTAAAATCTAGGCAATGACAATCCAGTAGATGACTTAGCAAGTCAAATCATCCTGAGGACAACATAGGGTGAATTGGTGGTCATCAACTACCTCCTACCAAGTCAGTTTATAATTTCGATAAATACCAATGCAAGTCCAAATCAAGTAAAGTGAAATTGAAGATTAATAAAGTTAATTCCACGATTTCATACCCTGGAATTGTCCAAGTTAGACTCAATTCCACCAGTTCCATAAAATTGGAATTGAGTCAAATAATTCCAGTCCGGAATTTGCTTGCATCCATCACTGCTTAACTACATCCCTCCCTATTATTATTAATTAAGTTTTTGCAATCCCTATAATGTTTTTTAATCCAGATTTCTTTTTTTGGTTTCATTTTAGACACTGTAATGACCGTTTGTATTCTTTTTTCTTTGCTGATGAATCCGAAGTTCTTACCTTTAAGTGAGTATATTATTATTGTTAATCG
>JAHWFP010133255.1:45742-68855 GCA_023313725.1 Lithobius niger
AGTACTTATATTTTTCCAAAAAAATTGCTTATTCTCTTTGCAAAAAAAAATTCATAAATTTTATTAATAATTGACAGAATGAGATTTGTCTATAATTATTTAAATCTTGTTTATTTCCTTTTTTTGTAAATTGGTCTGATTATCTGTATATTTTACTTCTCCGGCTAAATTTCTTTGTCTATCGTAGCATTTATTTAAGTATTGCTTTAGATATATATTCTGTAGTGGTTTTAATATGACTTGTTTGTATTTTAGAAATTCCTACTGCTTTTGTATTATTCAGTGTCGTTATTATATTTAATATTTATAAACTAGTAGCTTCCTAACATATCATTGTTTTTACATTAATGTTTTTTGCTTACATCTCTGTTTTAATTTCCTTGAAAAGGCTACTTTTTTATACTCTTTATTTTCTCTTACTTCTTTCTTTCTCAGATTATTAACTTGGTATTCAAAATTTTCAATAAATTCATTTGTGATGTGTGTAGTTTTTAAATGTTCTTTTTATTTATGTCACCAGGTATACCACAAAGCTGAATTCTGTAAATTTGTTAAAGATTTTGGAATCTGGTTCCATTACTCTTTAAAGCCTTCTACCGACTGTGATAAAATTAGTGCCCAAGCCCACCGTTATACAGCAATTGTGCATCGCTGCATCTCATCAGGAGACCACTCGATTATGACCTGAATATACAAGCCAGGTATGGTCACCCAACCAACTTGCTGCTATTGACCGAGTGGAAACGGTTTAGTGCCGTTACACTAAGTCAATTCCGGGAATAAAAAATAAACCATATTGTGAATGGCTTATGATGTTGGGTCTTGAAATTCTTGAGTTAAGGCATTTAAAAGCTGATCTTGTTCTGGTGTACCTCATTTTGAATGATGTGCTAGCAGCTTGTCTGCCTTTTTTTGAGTTGGATGGATAGACAAAAACCCGTGGCCACTCTTAAAACTGAAGCTACAACCATTTCGTCTAAATTGTAGGAAGTTTTTCTTCTTGGTCCGGGTTGCACCTGTTTGGAAGGCACTGATGGAAGACATTGTCTCGGCTCGCTCGGTACAAACTTTTAAGCGCAAACTTAGTGATTTCAATCTACAACCTTTTTTATTCCATTTTGTTTAAACGTTTCGGAACATTTTCCATTTGCCCTTGTGTTGTAACATCTTTAATGTGTTAAGTATCAATTGTTGCTCTCCATTATTTTAATTGTGGTTGGGTGTCAGTGGCACTGGATGTCACCCTTCCCATCCACCCTCGGTCCTAGAGATGAAAAAGGATTATAATATTATTATTTTATCATTTATTACATTTCATACTGTGTTCTTTTTATTAAGATTAATTAATTCATTTATTCATATGGCAATTTTTTTACATTATTTATCCATTTACTTACATTCATTTTTTCCCTTTTATTTTTTCAAGTAGTTCATTTATTTACTTCTTTTTTTATTATATTTTTTAAAATATGTTCCATAATCTCTTTTTATATTCTATTTTTTTTTGCATTAAGTCTTCTGTTATTCTCTTCTTTTATTTAATTTGTATAAGTTATAGCTTATATTTACTTTTTGTATATTTTTTCATATATTTCATTAATTCGGTCAATGATTTCTTTATAGATTTCCTCTGGTTCATATTTATCATTCAGCATTTTCCAGTTTATTTGGGTTATTTCCTGTATGATTTTTTCATTATTATATTGCCAGGTTTTCCATCCTGATTACTATTTTTATTATGGTTTATTTTTTTATTTTTATTTGTTTAAATCCATGTCATAGTAAAATAATGATCCTATTCTTTTTCAGTATAAAGATCCTCTATTTTTTCATGAAGTTTTCATCTCTAAGCTTCTTCATTCTTATGCCGTATATGTACAGTCGTCAACACTTCCAACTTTATTTTCGTGGGCTTCGAGTTTTATACAACAACTTCTATTGTTAGGCCAGACTTAAGTGCTCGATTGACGGGAGTCATGCATTGTTTTGTTTTCTCATTGTTTACAATATGCCAAAAGCTTGCTAGCATGGAAAGAAACTGTAAGGTAGCGTGGAAAGGATAGAAGAAAACACAAGCCACTTGTTCACTTGTCATTCTTAGCTTATGGCTTGTATTTTCTTATACATATATACTTTGCCTATAATAGGCTTGTGTAGGCTTGCATACAATGGTAAAATAATCGAATAACTCAAGGAAGCAACTTGAGAGACTTCTCGAGATAGGCACGGATCCACCAGGGGGGGGGGAGAAGGCATGAGGGAATCTCCCCCACCCCCAAATCCAAGCAAAATAATCAAAAAAAGAAAAAATTCATGTGTCCAAAAAAGGTCTGGAATGCAGCCTTCGTAGATAATGTATACTATATCAATACCGTACTTGATTGAGCATCGAAACATGAAGGATTTGGTCATCAGCGTATAACAGCGCCATCTAATGACAAAATTATGAAACCGAAATGTTACCTTTCTTCTTACACAGTGAATTAAATTAATAAACACAGTAAAGTAAAAAAGAAGCAAGTAAATAAACATAATTCTGCCATTGCAATCGTGTTTTGTTTTCATTCTCACGCAATTTCAGTAAAAAATCTATCGAATTTCAAAGTTTCCGACCAAAAAAATCAAAATTAGGTCCAGGAGAAACTGTAATCGATGCTTTATAGACATGGTTATTGTAAAATAATAGGCTAAAGTAAGTTCCAAAAATCAGACAACAAATGGACAAGTTGGCACACTTCGTTTAAAATTCTATGCTAAGACAAAAGCACGCTAAGTATGCTAAGTAGTATGCTTCAGTAAATCAGAACAATTGGGTAAAGGATGGCTTCATAAAGCAAATGATTAGAGGGTTAAAATAGATGAATGTTGAATACACTACATAACTAAATAACTGGTGTAAGTGTATAAATAATGTTTCGAAAAAACATACAACGTGTATGCCCCAACATCGTATAAATTAATGGTTTGATCTCAACCTCCCATGCTAAAGCCTAAATTTCGCTGGTGAATTTCTCTGCTGTCTTCCAATATTTCCACTCAAATTTAGTATATAAGCTTTGTTGGAGTTGGTAAACACTCTTCCAAACTTTTCTTAATTTCCTATTTGTAACATCGGAGATAGATCTGGACTTGAGCTGCAATCGTGATTTTCATTTTTGGATTGTTAAACTTGTTCTTGGCACAACACGTTTCTACGCGCTCTCTACAGATCAAACTATTTGTTCATTGTTTTGCTCATTTTATAGGTATTGGTCTGTAATTGTGCCCTTTCCATATGGCCTAACCTCTAAACGACCAGATTGATTGTTTTACGAAGTTTTAAACATTGTTATTATTCCACAATGCCAATCAGCAAACGTCAGCTGCAAAACCAGACTGAACTTTAAAGGATTTGTTTCCATATTGGTTTGTGCAAACCGTAATTGATAAAGATACAAAACAATAAAACAAGCTAAACTAAACTGCATGGTGCGCCAAAGTAGCACGAATTAGAAACAAAATCGAATTCGTTTGATGCTTAAGGTAAGGTTCAACTGACCCGAAGACAACACAGCAAACAAACACAAATAAACTTTCATGTAATACTGCAGTGTTTCTGTACTGTTTAGTCCACATGAAACCTTACTGCTGTATCCAACCATTATACACGCAAATACAATTAAAGCCTGAGTCCATATTTCAAAACTTTTCATGCCCAACTAAAGGAGGAATAAGGAAGGCTTACACACTCGACTACTTCCTTCGCTAAGTTTTTGCAGTGTTCTTCAGTTACGGCGTCAACTTTCCGTTCATCACCGTAGTGATGATACATGTACCATTTTTCAACTCTTTTAAGCACTTTCCAGGCATGGCATTTTATTAATACTTTCAAGGATATTTCCAGATTTTTAGGACTCGCACGAACCTTGAATTACCTGTAGAGTTCTGCTGTTGGTTTTAAAACAATTTCCAGCGATGTCGTTTAGACAAGTAGAATGCACCCTTCATTAGCGGATCTATCGTGTGTAAAAGTAGAAATGGTAAAAACAATTGAACACGGTGAGGTTTCACGCGGAATAAACAGTATAGTAACACTGTAGTATCTGAGCCCTTACTGGAAAGTTAACTTGTGTTCCTTTGCTGTTCTGGCTTCAGATCGGTTAAATCTTACCTTCAGCATCAAACGAATTCGTTTTTGTTTTCATGGTTTCCAGATTTAATGTATTACTATTAGTCAGTTGCTCAGACATTTTTCACGTCTCTCCCCTTTATCATTTAGGAATAAAAGATAGTCCAAAGGGATGATGGGGGTTGCACGTGGAGACTATCTGACTCCCCTACTATGGTTGTTTAGAAGATAATTTGCAATGTTAGCCTGACTTTCGTACTAACTCTCTTGCAGTATGAAATAATCAAAAATAATAATTAGCCCACAGCACATACGAGAATTACAAACACTTACTTGGCTGAGCAAGGAAGCGAGCGAAACTGAGTACTGGATTCATACTGGATTTTGTGTGTCTCTTTGTCTGTCCGTGTGTTTGTTTGTCATTTTGGGAACATTGCAATACAAAGCAACCAAAAATACTTGACCGAGCGACAAACGCGTGTTAGTATCAAATAACTCGAAAACAACTGGGTAGAATTGGAAGGAAAACGATAGTTCGGTTTTTGCCCAGAAGTCAACGGGAGAGCACCCTCACGCATGCTCAGATCACGCAGTCGCGTACTTCCACACGTGCTAACCACAGCGCGTGCATGGATGTATAATAGCCACCCCTGTGATTTTTGTGACGTTTTCGGTATTTTTTCCAGGTATTATGACTAAATACTACTGTTTGGCCTTTATCTGTAGTTGTGGCTGTAAAAAAACGAAATAACCCAGCCAATGCCTACATTTAAAGAACATCAAATTTTTGTTTTATACGTTAAACCTTGGCAAGTTCCAGTAATTAGCTTAACCATACCATTTTTAACTTGGCCTAAACTGTGTGTGTGTGCGTGCTTTTTTTTATTTCGGAGGGACGGGGGGAGAGGATCAAAGAGTATGAAGATTCCTCCACGGGCAGCCTCGCCTGGAAGGAGGGGTTGGGGGGGGGCAAAGCTAGAGAATTTTTAAGAAACCTGGGTAGACAACTTACTAATGGAGATGCAACTTTCATAGGAATTTATATCATATTAAAAAAATAATTTATTTGAAACAAGCTCCCCTTGTAGTGTGCATGGGGGGGAGGGTCTGTGGTGGAGCACTGTAAGCTAGCCTATCTGAAGAGTTCAGCATGAATTTTAAATCTTTTCTTGCAACTTTGAAATTCAGTTTTTATTACGAATTCATTGCAAATTTCAAAAATATTTTTCGAAACAATGGCCTCCTGTAGTTGGAGGGGAAGGGAGAGTGAGGAGCGGAGTTCTATCCCTATAAGCTAGGTTTTTTTTTAAGAAATCAGCGTAAATGGCCTCCTGTTGGTGTTCCTGCAACATAGAGGTGCAATTGTCATACGAATTAATTTTAAATAACAGTATTAAGAAATGGAGCTAGAATTACGAATTATTAGTATTATTTTTAATTAAATCTTGGTTTTATATTATCAGTAACAGGATCTACCCCATGCATTTTAACATCACGAACACAACAATGGTCTGCCTATCTGTGACGTCTAGTGGTTAGCGGTTATAAGCTTCTGGCACAAATTTTGTTTGTTAATATCCAACAATGAGTGGTGGTTTTGCTTACATTTCCATTCTAACTTTTTTGCACCGTTCATTGTTTTCCATGTGTTTTGTTTTAATCCTGCACATCTGTAGCTTAATGTCGATGTACATTGTCCACACACCACCCAATCACCTTGATTTCTCAATTTATTCTCACATTCCTAGCATCTAGACATTTCCTTCCTTTTTTATTGATTGGGAGGCAAATTTAGTGATAAAGTTTCATTTTGGTTTAGCAGTTTCATCCTGGTTCACTTAGTGTTATTCTGGGTTGACACTTTCAATCTACAGCAGTAACCTTTTTTCGAACACAAATCGAACACGTTCTTTTTTTGCAGGATCTTATTTTCTGTTCCACCATTTTCTGTTATATTATTTTCTTCTTCAAATTCCTCAATCTTCTTCTCACTGTGTGCTTACCAAATTATGTCTATGCATTTTCTGGTCCCTTATCTTGCCAAATATCTACTCACCTTCCCAATTGATGAAAATTGCAGTAAAAATAGAAAAGCACAAACAATAGCTTATACAGAAAACCACCATAAAATAAGAGGGAACTTGTAAAAAAAACTAAAAAAACTGGATAAAATGTAGTGACAGCACAGAAACTTGGAAATGCGAAATGATCATATGAGGAGGCGATTTCCCAAAAGTACTATATCCATTTCAGTATATTTTCAGAAAAATGGAAAAAACAGTTTTAGCATGCAAAACACAGCTGTTTGAATTTGGTTAACTCTCTGAAGTTTCTTAAGCAACTATCAGATGTTTAACTTACAATGATGCACTTACTTGGTCAAGTTTTGAATTATAACGGTTTTAAAGTTGGATAATTATGGTACCTTTTAGTGGCAAAAATTGGATTTAGAATTCTTTGGAAGATAATAGTGGGTTTGGTAAAACCCGGAAATCCTATCAACGATGAGTATTAGTGATTACGTATTTTCTATTGGTCGACTACAAATCATCTGCAAACAGTACTCTCTTAAAAACTTACGGGATATGAAAGGATATTATTATTTCGGAACAATACATGTATTTTTGCTAAGCATCACTTACTATTATTTAAACAATGCTTTTGAATACTGCATACGGCTATACAATAGTTTCTTTACGAACAAGAGCACTTACAGCAGCACTCTGTCATGAATGACAGCAGAAACACCATTGTATTGAAGCACTAATATTATCTTTAAAAAGGCAGGTAGTCCTAAGAAAGAACACCTTCAAAATTCAAGATGAGTTTCTACCATTATGATAACGAGTTGTACTCCCAAACGTACACTGTAAAAAATAAGCATCTTAAACTAAGATGTAAAATTTGCATCTGTTTTTAAGACGTTATTGGCATCTTACAGTAAGACGGTACTGAAAGTGCTGCCATCTTACAAACTGCATGAATTTGGCAACTGAAAACTACGGAGTCTTAAACAGCTAAACATATTAAGATATTTATTTCTTCCATCTGCTAATAAAATAAACTCAACAATCTTATTTTCATTTGTTTATAATATTACCTGTTCAAATCTGCCAGCGAAGGCATCTTTGCTGCAAAGCACCTATGAACAGGACATCTCAATCAGATGATATCTTAGTTCATATACATTGACTGTAGACCAATGTACGTCAACATTGTGTTAAGGATGAGTTCAAAGTGAATATGTAATGATGTTAGTTAGCCACCACGGGCTAACGCAGCATCTACAACCGTTATGGAAGTCAGAATCGTTTGCTACTTTCGTTAATTGTGTAGATATCTTAGCATTAGGTGTAGGTTTAGACATCTGATTACAATGACGTCTTTTAAATTCAACCATCTAATTTCCATTGTTTATAACATTATTTGTTCAAATTTGACAGCCTAGGCATCTTTATGATGATGTTGAAGGTATTCTTTTCTACATCATCTGTTTGAAAATGAAACCGGAGGGATGATGTAAGTCGGGTGGAAAAGGGGAGGAGTGGCAGATGGGGAATAGGTAAGGAGACAAGTATGTTTTTTGTCAAAGCTATGTATTTATTATAATTCATGTGTAAGTAATTATGCACCTTTAATGTGTTGTTGTATGCGTGGTTATTATGTGCCTCCACTGTGTCCTATTTTCGGAATAAATATTTAAAAGAGGAGTAAAATAAGTTTTTTGAAATTCCTGTTCGCATTTAATAACAATGAGTGGAGTTTTTAATTGAAATATTTCATGAGGTGCAAATATTATTTTGCATTGTGTGGGCCAAAAATATTTTATCATTCTAAAACAATACAATTATTTCTTTTCCAACTCAGTAAACTGCCACCTTAAAATGTTCGCACTTCACTTCGTTTCCGATTTAATGCTTTATGCCACTTTAAAATTATGGCATCTTTGCTAGTTTCACAACTTAAAATAAAATTACTATCTTAAAATATTAGCAACTTTCTCGTTCTGTAGCTTAAAATAGGCTGACATCTTAAAATGTTGCCGTCTTTACAAGTAACCCCACTTAAAACAAATTGTCATCTTACAATTTTCCAATTTTCTTTTTTTTTCAACTTAAAAATAAACCATCTAACTGCATGGACATCTGAAAGTGCTGCCATCTTACAAACTGCATGAATTTGGCAACTGAAAACTACGGAGTCTTAAACAGCTAAACATATTAAGATATTTATTTCTTCCATCTGATAATAAAATGCATCTTACGTTTAATGACATCTTACATGAAACACGTCTGAAGGACTCATCTTAAACTGGTGGTGTCTTAAATCATCATTGCACCATTAAACCATTGCATCTTAAATTAAGATTGTTTTACGATTTTCAGGAGGCTCGTCAACCAAACAACTAAATTTCAAATGCATCTTACGAATTTTAAGATGCTTAGTATTTACAGTGTACACTCGAACCTGAAGTTTCCACCTGATCACGCCAGACAGGGCAATGCCGTTTTGGATCGCCTGATTGGCTAAAACAATAACACGTGATGAGCTGCGGTAGGCCGAACGATGCGGTACGTTTTGACTGCTAACGGAGCCAGATTTGGTACCTAATGGAAATCAGCACCATTTTTTTATGTCAGCTGCTGGGATATGGTACATTTTGGAAACTTCATTTCTGAATATGGTTCATCTTTTATGACTATTCTGCCGATTTTCACCATTAACTAATTTTTTTTCAAAAATTGGATTTTGTACCTTTTGGAAATCGCCTCCTCATATGTGACATAACCATCACCATACTTTTACCAGATAGTGAATCTGAGGAAAATTTGAACAAACAGCAATAAACTATCACGAAAGTACTTTAAACTTCATTGGGGTTTGAAAGTAAAATTAATTCACCAACACAGGAAGAAATAGTATTAAAGTATGGAATAAATCATTTGCAACAATTTTGTATTGACCACATATTTATCAAAAGTAGCAAAATAGAATTAAAGGGAGAAGTGGTAACCGAAAAAATTGCAGACCATTACATGACAATGGGATGTATGTGGGAAAAACAATCAAGAAACAAAAAAAAGGACAGTATGAAACGAGGAAAAATACTGAAAATTCGACAATGTAAAATTAATAACAGCACTAAATCAAACAGATTGGGAATACTCAGATAAAATAAAAGAACCAGAGGCTATTTATGAAGAAATTCTAACGAAAATAAATAATGTATATTCAAAAAATATAAAACATGTAACAAAAAAGTGAATAAAAAAGAGTATACAAAAAGAAAAGAATAGATTGTACATTGTACACTCCCACACTCTTTCGGCCTTTCGTCGTGCCCTACATGACCACGATCTCTCTGTATTTCTTAAGCGAACTTTTTTTTTTAACCGTATTTAGGGGCGGTGTAAGTGGGCAACCCTTCCGTTTCCTGGTCGCCATTTTTTGGTTGGGGACCAAATTCAATTTATTATTATTATATTATATTATTATTATTAAAATCAAATTATTAAAAAAAGAAAGTAAAAACAAAATATGGGAGAATATTAAAAAGATGAAAACACCAGACAATACGATGATTAATGAATATAAAAATCTGTTAAAAAATAATTTGCAATAATTTAATCTGTTATTAAAATATTTAATAATAAGGACACATTCTTTCGGGAAAATTGGGAAACTTTTAAAATAAAAAAAACAGTATGGGATGTTGTAAATGTATTGTTTCATACAAAAAAGGCAAAGAGACGGATAATGAAATATCATGTTATGGGACCAAACATTTGAAGTATCACAAATAATTTTAATTAAAACTTTAATAAACAAGCACCAAAAATAAAAAGAAACAAAAAACAGAACACAAAATCTATAAAAATAGTATTTACTACAGAAATTTAAAAAAGAAAAGAAAAAATACGAAACAAGTAAGGATAACAATGTATATAGATGATGCAAATGAAAGTGTAATAAAAATATAATGGAACTAAAAAACGAAAGATATGAGATTTGATAAAATATACATGGAACATATAAAAAATACAAAAGAAAACACAGCATTTGCAATATGAAATCTAATAAACACTATGATTAAAAATGAAACCTGGCACGAAACACTAAAAATACAAATCGTAAGACCAATATCCAAAAAAGGAAACAAACAAGATCTAAATAATGAACAACCCATAGAATTATTATCAATATTAGATAAAATAATAGAAAAATGTTTCGCAAATAAAATACGAAATTTTCTGGATACATGGAAATCACTAACTTTCATCACAATTTGGTTATACAAAAAATAAAAATACAACTGAATTACTGTTAGAACTTAATGATCTTTTCATACACGTTTGAATGAAGGCAAATACGTTGGCATAGTATTAGTTCACCTACAGAAGGCATTTGATACGTTTGATAAAAATATATTACTATATAAATGTAAATTAGGACTTGGAGGAAAAATATACAAGATTATTAAAAACTATCTACATAACAGGAAAACAAGAGCACAAACAAAAGATAGATACAGCTCAACTGAAATTGTAAAAAATGGAGTACTGCAAGGTTCAGTACTAGGACCATTATTATTTCTAATTTACACTAATGTTATTGATGAGATTATAGAAAAAGACAGAATTTTCGTTTTTATAGATGACATAAAATTAATATCAATAAATAACAAATATGAAGAAATGATGAAACACTTACAATCTGATTTCAACACATTAAATGACTTTTTATAGAAGATAATCTAAATACTAGCAAAGAAAAAAGTATACAAATGGATATATGGGTACAAAAAATGAAAAATAAAAAAATAAATATGCATAATAAAATATTAAGGCAACTGTCAAAATTTAATTCCAGGAAAAATGAAATTTGCATTTGATGGAAAATGTAAGGAACTGGAAAAAAGAAAAATAACAAATAACAAATGAAAAATTGATGAAAATTGTAACTTTAAAGAACATATAATTGGAATTATAAAAATATACCAAAAATATACCAAAAATATATAAACACAAAAACATATGCTACAAAAAACATATGCTACAAAAAAATGGTACATGTCAAATTTTTCTGTACCCATTCCCCGTTTCTTTAACCCTTATTCCTGACCACAGTAAAAAAATCATGAAAGTTATTCCTGACCTCAGGAAAGAAAGTATTCCTGACCTCAGGAAAGAAAGCTTTTATTTGCATGTCAAATAAGAATGCAAAAGGTAACAAAAGCATGTGACAACCCTGGTTGTTGGGGGACCAAAACAAACAAAAACCAATAATTAGATTGCAAATAGAAAGGGAAAAAAAGCATTTATTTTCATCAAGCAAAATAGCTAAAATAAAGGCTTTTACAGTATTTGGATTCCAAATAAAGATGCAAAAGGAAAAACACTTGTGGCAACCCAGGTTGATGGGGTAAAGTCACTTGCACGGTCGCTGTACAACATAGCTTCTGTGGTCTCTTATCCCTGATACCCTGTATAAATCGAATCGCCCAATCTACGTAGGTACTGAATTAACAACTATCCAGTATTCACATCTAATCGCTGCACCACTTGCTGCACAAAAGTTCTAGTAACGTTATCCGACAGGAGTTCTAGGTTTATAGTACTGTACTTACTGTAATTAGATGATTTTAATTAGCGATTTAATAAGCTTGGTTATGGTTGCGTGATGCTCTTCAGCTACTGTACTGCCGTTCCAAACAAAGTTGTGAGTCATGTGACCTGATGTCCCAAGGGCATGCAGTATTGTGTGAAGTGTAGTATACTGTAGTACTGGTTGGTCCGTACACTTGAACGTGACATTAGTTAAGTGCATACAATCTGATAAGTATCATTTAATACAGTTTGTTCTTTTTGTATTCGCATTGTTCGATACCACTCGTTCTTTTTGTATTTCATAACAACATGCCACTCATGAACCTACACCAACACAACAATATTATTAATGGTATTACCAAAACAACACAATATCAGATGCTTTGATGATGTGGCACGCTTCGCATCTTCAGCCACCACCATACCGGTCTACATTGGCACGTTTGGTGGAAAATTTGAAACCAAAGATTCTGTGGAAAATCAACATAGGGGCCATTCTGGCCATAAAGGAACGGCATAAATAATTGAAAATGCCACCGAGTTCCACAAAGTGATGCATGAACCAACAACGTCCCAGCATCAGTTAGAATGACAAAAGGCTGTGTCACTGCCTTCAGTTAATAGACTGATTAAAAAAGTAGGCCTGAAGGCGTAGCATACATGGCGTATCCACGCCTTAAATGAAGATGATCCTGATCGACGTATTCCGTTCTGCGATGAATTCCTGGATTTCCATGCAGTGATCCACAGAATGTGGGCTGATATAATACTCCGATGAAGCCAAGTTTCATCTTAATGGCAAAGTTAATCAACACAACTGCGTATTTTACAATGATAACAACCCACACGTCACTAGGACGGCATTCATGCCATCACCTGGCATCAATGTTTCAATGTATCAATGGCATCAATGAATGGGC
The DNA here is from genome assembly GCA_023313725.1 of Lithobius niger. Lineage (NCBI taxonomy): Eukaryota > Metazoa > Arthropoda > Chilopoda > Lithobiomorpha > Lithobiidae > Lithobius > Lithobius niger. Next base: position 58,378 of record JAHWFP010133255.1, read on the forward strand.
ATATACCATCAAATGGGCACATGCAGTATATTGTCAGCTGCTAGAAAACAGGATTCTGCTAGCTGTACAGGAAAGGTGTCCCAAAGATATTATTTTCCAACAAGATGGTGCATCACCGTACTAAACAATGCAGGTGCAAGACCTTCTTGAGGCCCAATTTTCCAACAGCTGGATTGATAGAAATATGCAATGGAATGGCCCACGCGTTCGCGCGATCTGACGCCTATGGACTTTAGGGTGTAGGGAATAGTATGGGATTTGGTGTACATTCAACAAGCCCAAGATATAACAACACTGCAGGTTCTCATTACTGCTACATTTGAGACATTACTCCTGACTTATACAGGAGAAAATGCTTAGGTGTGGAAAGCAGATGTGGTGAGTGTATCGTTGCTAAAGGAGGACAGGTCGAGTACCTTCGTTCATGATTCATTCACCTGGAACAGTTTTCTTTGTCTATAAACCTTAATGATGGACTTGATTTATGTTATAACTGGTTTGAAACAAAAAATGTCAATCGTCAGCCTTCTAGATGTTAGCCTATCTACCCCGACAATGGGATAGAGGACCTTGGCAAAGTCCACCCCAGGGATCTACATGCGCTTTTTGTTGTGCTTTATTTTTATTTGAAAACTAGGAATTTCTGACAGAACTGAATGTGTCGATGGGGGATCATCTTCGTTTAAGGTGTGGATACATTCCTTTTCATTTTTATTTCAAATCCAAATACTGTAAATGCTTTTATTTTAGCTATTTTATTTGATAGCCAAATACATGCTTTTTTGTTTCTTTCTATTTGAAAATAAAAAATAAATTCACATATTGTTTGGCCCCCCCCCCACCAACCAGGGTTACCACATGTGTTTTTTCCTTTTTCGGTGTTATTTGGAATCCAAATACTGCAGAAGCCTTTATTTAGCTAGTTTGCATGCTAGTTTTTTCTTTTTACTTGAAATCAAATTATGGGCTTTTATTGTTGGTTTTGGCTCCCCTCACTAACCAGGGTTGTCACATGCTTTTGTTACTATTTTTGTTCTTATTTGGTATGCCAATAAAGGCTTTCTTTCCTGAGGTCAGGAATAACTCTCATGATTTCTTTACTGAGGTCAGGGATAAGGGTTATAGCGACGGGGAATAGTTGTTGGACTTAGAGAAAAACTTGACGTGTAGCCATTTTTTATAAACACCCTGTATAATTGACCGATTACAAAAAATTCAAAATAAATTCCAAAAACGTATTAACTTTGCCAATCTGAATGAACTTAGAACAAAACGTAAAAGCAAACATTATTAAAACGTAATATTAAGGTAGCATAAAGCATACACAACTACCTAATAAATCATAATGGTAAAGTAATTTGATGTAAAATAATGTATGTATTTATGTAACTTGATATAATATAATGTATGAAAAAGTAGTAAGGGGGGATTAAGGAAAAACAGGCTCGTTCAAACAGGCCCTCTGGTAAACCCGTGCATTTTGTCATGTTTATCACACTCCAATTTGAGTATTATTTCTTTCTGTTTTTTTTAGTGGTGGTGTTTGTCACCGTGTGTCTATTTTAAAAATGCTCAAAATTTTGTGTTTAACCAAAAAGCAATATGTACATGTTTATAATAAAGGTTGAACAATTTTTCTTAACGAGAAAACAAAAGAAACGTAGTGCATAGCGGAAATGGTTGTTAAAAAAAACTGGAGGAAAAAATTAGCATTAACTTTGTCATGACCTCAAAAGGCCAATGACCTGGTATACTTTCACTTTTACTGCATAGCAGGAATGGTTGCTTTGTCATAACCTCAAAAGACCAATGACCTTTAGTATACTTTCACTTTTCACTGAATAGACTGACAGCCAGGAATTAAGGGCAAAACCAAAACCTTGAGATGTCTGCCTTCCAGGAAAAGTCCATATTGGCAAAGAAATTAGTGTTATTGCTATATTAAAGAAAGGGGTCAATTTTGAATATGACAATAGCGTTAATTTTTTCCTAAATTGTATGGGGGGGGGGGAAGAAGTGTGACAAAACGTTCATGAGGGACACAAAATTCTACACAATAAAGTCGGGAAAGGTTTGGTAAAATGCAGATTTACTTATCAAAAAACTCAATTTACACAGGACATATAATTCAATGCCTTATGGTTGAGTTCTCTCTCCTGGGAGCGTGCAGTGCACCCTGCAATTATCGGCGAAGAGCCGACAAAGAAGGCTAACCAGAAAAACCGATTTGCACATCACTAAAAATTTACGGAATTATTTCTGAATTATTGTTCCAAAATTATGCTATTCACTTGCGTTACGTAACCTACTCTAACTAATCTAAACTGACAATAACAACAAAAGCACACGAAATGCAATCCTTTGTACAATTCAAGTTTTTCATCTACCCAACTTCCGGGGGCAAGGACCAAACTCTGTAGCCAAGGTTTCATTGGCATGTAGCACCAACAGTCTCGTCAACATAAGTTGCCTTGAATGAAAGCCCGAGGCGAGCCAGAAAATGCTAACCGATATTTACGTAGGCCTAGAGAGATGGCCTGTACGATTTTGTTCCAGCAAAGGTGGGCAATTTTTGCTTATTTTTACATAACAACAAGCTTTTATATATATTAACTGACATGAGGTGTATGACATTTAATAACAAATTGTCAGATGGATTTATACCGATGCTTTTCTGCATAGTATTGCAAGGCTTCCCCTTCTATATGTATGTGTTTTTTATACTTTTCTTTCTATAGGTTAGGGGTAGGAGGGGAGGGGGGATCGTAAGTGTGTGACGGAGCCTACAGCAAAATTTTTATGTGAGACGCATCAACAAAATTATAGGCAGTAAGGCCAGAAAAAGTTTAGTTCAAGGGAATTTCAAGTATTGAAATTTCAAGTATTACCAAGCCACGAACCTTTTTATTTATTTTTACTTATTTTGAAAATGCTACGAAAATACTCAAAATTTTTCTTTAACTAGAAAAAACATACATATGCTCATGTCAAGAAATAAAGTTGAATAATTTTTCTTTAACATATAGGCCTACATGCACATTTCATAATTATTCAGATCAGTTTGACGTTTTTTTGTTCGTATTTTTCGTAACCAATAGATTTCTTTTAGCTACAAAAACACGGTAACAGCCACATAACTTGCTTTCCAATTTTTGCTATTATTTAGGGTGAAATTAAACTTCTAGATAATTGATATTGACTAAAAAATTGACAGATGCATGACCAAGTCGGGTTTTTGGTGCATTTGGCAATGTTTTCATTACAATCCGCCAGCAATACTGTTTAAAAATCAAAATACTTTAACATGGAAGGAAACTCATCCATCGTTTTTACAGACCAATGACCCTATGCTTTCCCACCTAGTCTAGTTCATAGAAAACAACAACGAAGCACCTAGGTCAAAATGAAACCTTGAACCTTCAACCTTTGCATTGCAAGAGAAATGGCTTTCACTGCTACTAACGTAAACAAAACTCTAGCCTACAGAATTAAACAAATCCGTACTTAAAACTTTTGTTTAAAAAGTCGGAAGTTTGTCAAAAATAGGATATTTATCGCGCTGCAGATTTTTTAAACTATTACGTGCTGTGTGATTACTAAATTGCGGAAATGAAAAACTTTATCCTAAAAACTGATTTTAAGCCTCATAATAATTCTAAGAGTTTTCTATGTAAAAATAAATGTTTACCTGCTCTGCTGACGCGATGCTTCATCTGACAAAATTAGTTTGGCAAATATTCGATAAGTGTGACAAACCCGAATTTTAAAGGGATTATTTAGGTTACTAAAATTCTAGCCCCTGGGACCCGTTTGAAATATGAGATCAGGAAATGAACTCTGATGTGTATGGGAACTTCCTAGCGGTCATTTTGGATTGTGCAATTTAAACTACATTTTATTGGGAATGACCCAGCTAAAAAAATTCTGTAGAAAAACTGCAGATGAAATCTGCAGAAAAACTTCAGAAATAATCTGCAGTTATTTGGCCACTTTCTGTAGATTTGAAACTGCCGTTTTTCTGCAGATTTGAAACTGTAGTTTTTCTGAAGATTTGAAACTGTAGTTTTTCTGAAGATTTGAAACTGAAGTTTTTCTGCAGAAGAGGAACTAGAGCCAAAAAAAATTTTCACTTTTGAATGCTTAGTATTCATTTCAGCTGCCACTTTAGTATCAAGGAAATTTAGAAACATTATTTAATATTGAAACCAACGTCTAATCTATACATCATATCATTATATCTTAGGTTACTTACAATACTGATAGTTGTAATTCAACTTTATATCTCTAAGCCAATCACTAAGCGTAATCTGTATGGGCCCAGGTTTTGTATTTTGTGGATATCCAATAAACTAATGCAACTGTTAAGGTGCCTTTAAACAATCAATTGGCATAATTAGTTCTGCATACTTACCTTTTTTGTCCCACCCAAACACTTTCACAATTTAATAAGTGAAACAACATAACATTTTTTGCAATATCTGCAGAAAATCTACAGATTTTACCTTCAGCTTGCTGAGCGTGAATAAACTGCAGAAATTCTGCAGATTTCATCTTCAGTTTTTCAGCCAATCAACATATTTTGCAAAACAATTAAAATTTCCATAGTCATAACTGCCTTTTCAAAACATGTTGACAGGCTTAAAACTTCTTTAGAAAGTACAAAGAAAGTATAAATAAACAAGTAGATAAAAGTTATCCCTTTAAGAACGGCAGTCAGGCTGAATTTGGTTATACTCAGGACTAGCAATTAAAAAGAACCAAAAAAAGCTGACTGGCTTATATAAATAAATTGTCTGACACCCTGGAAATGAAGGAAAGAAGTTTGCTTCATTTTTCAAAGGCTTTTATATCCCCTTTTTAGTTTTAGCAGCAGTTGTGAAATAAAAATGTAAAAAAAAACGTAAAGTGTATTGTGTTTTTTTTTATTAGAATTTCAAAACTGTTATAGACAACTTTAAAAATTTATGTAAGTTTGGGCATGGCATGTCTACTTTAATTGCGTGTGCATTTCTGCTTAAAATATTAATTTCTGACTTGCACCAAAAAAATTGCGATCAACAATATGTTAATTGCCATAAAACGTGACAATAATGATTTCCTACCTCCAAAGGGCAGTCATTTGTTATCATATATCAATTGTTGTGACCTTTAAACATCTTGAAGCACCACTCAGGTTTCCGTAATTTATATACGGTTTGGCCGCCTGGCTGATAGCGAGGCTCTGGGACAAACGTGGCCAAAACTTAACCACGAATTTCTTTCGTAGTAGGGAAACTGTCCTATAAAATTTCGTTTGCTGTCAACCACAAGTTATTGTAATCCTAAAACGTTGCTTCAGCAACTGTTAAAATACGTTTCGATAAGCTTTTTTAATTTTGGGGGGAAAGTTGCACTACACGATCGTTACTCTACTCCGTATTTAGTGCTGTGATGTTAAGCCTATTTTTCCGGCAATCAAAATCATAATAACTACTTAAAATTGAAAGGCACTGAAAATTACTTCCTTTTGGCCCCTCAATATAGTCAGCATGACAGTGGGACGTTATAATTTCTTCATCTTTATCCATAAAAATCCAATTCTCTGAATCCATAATAACCTAATCCTTGTATGGAAATCTCCACATTTACAAGTTTTCATCGCCGCGTCATTTTTGGGTGCTCCTGTTGTGGAGGGAATGGGCGCTTTTCAGGCACACCCGTCCTTAAAGGGTTAATAAACGTGATAACTTGCATAATCTAACACATTTTATATTATGAAGTGTTGTTGCATACATTTTCTTAAAATTCGTTTCTGCCAAACTCTGAGAATGAACAACAACTGCAGAAATTCTGCAGATTTTATCTTCAGCTTGCAGTTTACAACATTGGAAAAATTCTACATATTTTATTTTCACCTAGCTGAGATTGAACAACAGACTGCAGAAATTCTCCAGATTTTATATTTGGGTTGCTGAGAGTGAACAACATCTGCAGAAATTCTCCAGATTTTACCTTCAGCTTTCTGAGAATGAACAATACCTGCAAAAATTCTGCAAATTTTATATTCACTTGCTGAGAGTGAACAACAAACTGCAGAAACTCTGCAGATTTTATCTTTGCTTGCTGAGGGTGAACTGCAGATAATCTGCATTTTTCTTCACTTGCTGAGAACTGCAGAAATTCTGCATATTTTATCTTCTATTGCTGAAAGTGAACAACAAACTGCAGAAAGTCTGCAGATTTTATCTTCACTTGCTAAGAGGTGAAAAAGAAACTGCAGAAAATCTGCAGATTTTAGCTTCAATTGCTGAAAGTGAGCAGCAAACTGCAGAAAATCTACAGATTTTAAGTTCACTTTGCTGAGACTTAACAACAGACTGCAGAAATTCAGAAATTCAAGTTTTTCTGCAGACCCTTAAATTTTCTGCAGTTTTTCTGCAGAATATTTTTAGCTGGGGAGGTCAGCAAAATGGGTATTTAAACTGAGGTTTTCTGTGTTTCAAATCAGTACTCTCCTGGATTTCCAGGAGAATGCTCGGTCTCCCAAGCTCGGATATATTAGATATTCTTTGACTGCCCTATTGGAAATCTGCTGGAAATTTTGTACTGGACCAGTACGAATTTTCGTACTGGACAGTACTACTTACTGGTTTATGGAATACCGGACCAGTAAGGTTTTCCTATAGGACCAGTGATAAATAAAAATAAATAAAATAAATAAAATATTAGTTGCGAGGCAACAGGTCTGACAAGGATCAGAAACTATCACTAAAAGTCAGCCTAAAAGTGGGACGTAGAGGATGCCAACAATAGAAAGTAAATGGCACAACAATTTTTAAAATGGGGTATGAAGGGACGGCGGGGAGAACTGACCAAGCTAAAAGATATACAAAGATAAAACATCAATAAAATAAAAAAAAAATGAAAAAAAAAATAATAATGCCAATACAGGACAGAAGTCCGTTGTCATACAAAGATAAAAATACAATAAAATTTTTTTTCTTGTACTGCTCCAGTAAAACTATATTACTTTACCAGTAGGATTCTCTGGGAAAAAAATTGCACTTACGTATACTACGCTATTAGCAAATATCATTACGGCTGATTATGCCTTTCCTAAAATATTCCTATAAACATGGTTACAATGTAGCTACTAACATTAGACCTAACACTATTACTTACCTGCCTTCCGTAGCACTAACTCTTGCTGACCTGACAATTTTGGAGGATGGTGATCAGCCTTATATACACATAACATCATTAGCATTAAAGTTATGGGCCTAGGATATTTATTTTACTGATTTCTGTTAAAGTTATGTAATGCATGAGTTTGTTTTAATCAATCAATTGGGATTAATTGTTTAGCAACTAGAGAACTTTTCATTATGCTATTAAAATGTATAACTAATTTATGAATTGCTTTACTATAAAATTCTTATCAGACCTGTAGGCTTTTCTTACTGATCCTGTAAGAAGAACTTACTAGTCCTGTAAGAACAGCTTACTGGTCCAGTAAAACTTACGCGTTCATATAGTAAGAATAGTGACTAGGACAGCAAGTCAAGTTATGTCTTATGACTTCGATTTAGAAATCTTTTGCTGAATGCAATACTTTGCACTCCTGAATGGTTCATGTGCAAATTACAAACTAGGGCACAAATAATAAGATGGGAATATAAGTTACACTTGATTTTCTAAGGAATTCTTTTGTAAAGTTAATTTCTGTATGAGTTTTTCAAAATATTTGATAAATTGTTAGAGTTGCTTTGCTTCTGTGATGATATTTAACAAATGCTCACTGTAAAGCAATGCAATAAAATAAAGATACACAGGCAATTCACTGTGTAACGCGTTTCTGCAGAAAAAATGCAATTAGAAAAGACCCACGACACACCAAATCTCGGACAATATGTGCGTGTGCCACTGCTGTTTAGGTCAAATTTGCGACATGCTGTCACTTGCTGCCCAAACTGCACAAAAAAGTCAATCAAAGCTACAAATTTTTCGTTATTATGCTCACCATGCAGTGCTCGTTGATATCTACGCATTTCTTTATATACTTAAAGTGCTTTAATGATGCACAAACAGAACCTACTCGGTTTTGGGATTTAGTTACAGATCATAGAGTACCAATTTGCATGCAGAGGACGTGGGGGGGGGGAACTTTCTGGAAAATTCGCTCTTCTTGCCAGGAAAGCTGCGGAAAAAGATAAATAAGGATAAAAAAAGAGACTGATAAGCCAAAAAAAGTCTCCAGAAAAAAACAACTTTAGCATGCCCTTTTACTTTCAGAGGTCTGTGCAGTGTGTATGAAAAGCATTCTAAGGAAATCCAGTAGAAAAATGCAAAGTAGCTTACGTTCAGCCATCCTGCTTAGCTTGCTTTAGCCCTGTCATCACAGTCACCAAATTACCCAGCACAAACTTACTGCACGTCCTGAACTTCCGAACTTGTTCCCTATTGGAGTTACAGACCCAACTGATTATAGTTTACTGATGATTACTGGTTCCGTTAAATGCTTTTGCTACTCTCTAGTTGATAACATCCTGGAGGTATTGGTCCAGTAGGAAAAAAACAGTTGGAGTTACTGGTTTGCGTAACTACTTCACCAGTTGATGAACTATTCTCTACTGGCATTACTGGTCCAGTTGAATATATTCCACTGTTGGTTACTGATCCAGTTAAAAATATCTGTTGGAGGTATTGGTCCAGTTGAAAATATCTACTGGTTGTGTCGGTCCAGTTTACCAGTTCACAAGTAGGCAAAACATTTCTTACTGGAGTTGCTGATACAATTTAAAGAATTCTACTGTTGGTTATCGGTCCAGTTAAAAATATCTACTGGAGGTATTGGTCCAGTTGAAAATAACAACTGGTTGTATTGGTCAGGTTAACCAGTTCACCAGTAGACAAAGCATTTCTTACTGGAGTTACAGGTCCAGTTGAAAACATACTACTGTTGGTCTTACATGCAATATCGGTACAGTTGAAATTAGCTATTGGTGTTACTGGTCCAGTTGCACATGTTCTATGATGGTTACAGGTCCAGTTGAAAATATCTACTGGAGGTATTGGTCCAGTAGAAAATATCTACTGGAGGTATTGGTTCAGTTGAAAATATCTACTGTTGTATTGGTCCAGTTAACCAGTTCACCAGTAGACAAAACATTTCTTACTGGAGTTACTGGTCCAGTTGAAACGATGCTCCTGTTGTTACTGGTCCAGTTCAAAATAAGTACTGGAGGTATTGGTCCATTTCAAAATACCTTCTGGAAGTATTGGTCCGGTTCAAATTTCCTACTGGACATACTGGTCCAGTAGAATTTTTCCATTATGATTTCCAATAGGGAGGAGACAAAATTAGGTTTTTTCTAACAAGTGTCTCCTTAGCTGGGATATGTTAGATATTCTTTGACCGGAGACAAAATTAGGTCTTTTTCTAACAAGTGTCTCCCTAGCTCGGATAAATTAGTTATTTTTTGACAGGAGAAAAAAAATAGTGTTTTTACTAACAAACATGAGCAATCTAGAGGTCTTGAAATCTAACTAAGTACTTTCACAGAATTAGAGTTGCTTATCAAGCAGTAAGTATCTATTTTACAAGTTATTATTATTTTTTATAGTAATTTTAGTACTAGTATTATTAGAGTCTAGTTGACAAGTTTCTAAGTTGGTTGGTTGGTCTAAGAAAACAGAGCATGGGGAAGTGGGGATTCAGATCACATAATGGTGGGAATGCAGAGGGGGCGGAGGTACGATTGTTCAGCTTTTACGTGGTTTTCCGCTTTTTTTAATTTCTTAAAGACCAATAAAATGTAATGAAAGACATAAATAAATTAATCTGATTAGTTCACTTTCCACGGTTTACAGTTCGACAATTTCTCATCCCTGCAGAGGGAGAACAGGGAGGGGGGTTATTGTAGCTTTAGTATTTTCAAAGTTACTAATTTTCCAAGATGGATTGGATACGGAAATGGATTATCAGTAGAAAAACCAAAAATTATGAGTGTGTAGCAATTTAAACATAAACTAGATTAAAACTAGCATTGACAAAACTGTTCGAAATAGAAAGTGCATTATCACTAAGGTTAGACTTGCCAAGGGGCACAAAGTTAAAAATAGTTGTGTTTAGTTTCACATTTAAGGGATTTTAAGAGCAACTCTTTGTATAGCTTTCTTTGCATTGACGAATTTAGCAATATTAAAAAAACAATAGTCTTTGTCTTTCTTACAAGTCCACAGTATCGGGAGAAAGAAAACGCCAAAAAATAGAAGTCTTGGACACAGCGTCATTAAGTTCTATCGGGTGTCAAGGTAGGAGCAAATGCCCTTGTTTGTCTGTCTGGCTCGCTTGAATGACCCGTTATACCAGAATATTGGCTTTAGTCTAGGGCGTCTTGAGACTTTTGCCTGAAAATTTACGCAAGTATCTCATCCTTAGATCGTGTCCAGAGAAGGACAGTTGTGAAATATTGCAGTTTTCGTATTTTGCAGAGAAT